>JAYRBW010093726.1:0-20841 GCA_036023295.1 Invenusta paracnida
CAACTATCCTATATTACCTACTACATAGTTCGCTTAGATTTACTAGCTAACGACCTATTGCCATAGGTCTAGATAACTGTAATTGTTTAGTAATTATGTTGCAGTTTGATATATATTCCTTCATTCAAATTGTGGATATAAATTTATAATATGTATTATTAAATACAATGTTTGACGATTCTTTTTTAATTTCATACTAATAACTATTATTGATTAGTATAAGGTCATTAATATAATTGGATGTAACATTTAACTTTCACATTTTAGATACCTATGTGAAATTGATATTTCAAATATTTCAAATATTGATTTTAAATTTCAAATTGTGGCGATTCCATAACTCCATTTAATCCGCTATATTATCGATCTTGATGTCTCAATGCTGACTATTGCTTACTCTTAACTCTTTATGTTATATACATATAATTAGCTTTTTGCAAGATAAAAACATTTACAAAATAACTGTAACCATTGTATCTTTTAGCATATAATACCCACACTTATATTCATTAGCAATATGCTTCAAAGTGCATTGTTTCCAAGTTATTTACAAAAAATGATCAAACTGGCGGCCATATTGAAATATATGACGTCATTATTAGATATTGCGAAATGCAAAGATCCAAAAACGTTTAGAATATCAGTTTTGATTATATAATATCTTTATTTATATTCATTGATAATACATTTATATTTCTAAATATGCATTGTTTTCGAGTTATATTCGAAAATATGTATATTAGACTGGTGGGGCCATATTGGATTATGACGTCAAACTTTTTCCTTTAAATCGGATTTTATACATTAGTGTGATTTTGAGGTCCATACCATACTTATCTAAAATGCAAACATCTAGTCTAGGGAATTTTAGTTCAATTTAAGTTACTTCTGGAACACCATAGTCCTCGATAACACCACAATACAATCTTCTGAGAAGACCACATAACGTCAACAACATAAATACAACCGCATACCGACAGCTTACGAGCTCAGCGAACATGGGATCGATGGAGACACGTTCGTGCTACAGATGCAGTTCGAATTCACACTTCGCATCCGACTCCAGTTTCAAAGCGCGAAATTCAAAATGCAAAGGATGTGGTAAGATCGGACACTTTGCGAGTGTAAGTCGCTCATCTAAAACTGTAAAAAACGATAGAAATTATCCCATGTAAATGATATTGATAATACTGACAATTTATATTCTATTTTTGCCTCGAATTTCGAAAATGTTAACTCTGTAACTAAAGATGTTCTTTTACATGGATAAAATGTGAAAATAGTGGCTGGTAGGTACAGGATTCAAGATTAATGTTGTGCCAAAATACCTTTTTCAAAACTTGAAACTACTAATGTAAAAGTGAAGGCTTGGGGTAATTTTGAAATAGAAGTAGTCGGAAAATATATCTTACTTTTTACATACCAAAATGTTTCTCACACTGATACTTTTTATCTTGTAAATCTACCCACTTCAACATTTCCAATTTTTATTTACAAACTTCGCAAACAGCTAGGAATAATTTCTGAATTAACTTGTGTCAATACAAATTTCTCGCAATATATTTTATTTACTGATTTTTATATGTACTTATTATATATTTTAGTATTATTATTTTGTTATTTTATTTTATCGTATTATCACATACTGTATTATTTTTACTTCCTTAAAATATTAAGAAATTCACATATTTATTTATGTATATTATTCGAATTATTTTATTACAAGGAGCTCAGAAACTTATAGCTACACTTGTTCAATATAACTATTTGACAATTTATTATTGATTAAATAGTATGTATCATGAAAATAATATAACTGAAGACTATAAAAAGGATCCGACTCATTTTAATTAAATATTTCAAGTGATAAATAAACTCTGTAATTTATTAAATATTTACGATAAAAAAATACGAAAGTTTCTATATAAGCGATTAATTTGTTTACGTTTGATTTCGAAGCTAGATTGTTTCCTTTCGGACTGTTTAGGAATAATTCTAAAACATTACATTAATCTATACATTATGTTTTTTTATTGGTTTTTTTATAAGCTATATTTTTACTATGTGATAGACGCACATAGCTTAATCGACGAACTGAACAGGTCAAGCCTGCTATACAGTCGACTAGCACAGCTGCTAGCCAGGGGTGAGTAAGTTGCCCTGGGCGGGATTAGAACCCAGGACCTTCCGTACATAGTACCAACGCTCTACCAACTGAGCTACTCGCCCCCGAGCTACTCACCACAAATGTTGTACAACGATTATGCAAATGCAAATGGGAATTAACTATATATTTAACTGAATGTATATTAATAGTATACTAATTAAATTTAATTGTTATATCAAGTATAACAACTATATAAAGTTTAGATTGAAATAAATTATTCTTCGATTGCCGATAAGATTATAAGTATAATCTATTTGGAAAGTTAAGTAACTATTTAGCAAATATCTATTTCTAAAATGTTAGTCATAGAAATAGATTTACTTATATAATATTTTAAATAAATTTTTATGAGACTAAAATGTCATTTATAAATCGGAAATCAGCTATCAATAACAAATTTTTAATTAAAGTTATTTGTAAATTCTTTAAAATATATGAATTCTTAGATAAAAACTATGTACATGCTATAAATGTCAAATAATGTATAATTGTATTATTCTCTACTTAACTCCTACATTTCTCCTGTACGTATCTCTTCGGTTATATAAAGCTCATTAGTAAAACACTGGATAGGGCCGTTTATTAAATATCGATTGCACGAAATATATATTATGTACAGTCCCTGTCAAAAGATTAGCATAATTATAATTTATAGTGTATTTTTGAACATATGAGGCAAAATAAACAAAAGATAGAATAATATTAATCTAATTTGATCAATTTTGATTAGTTTTAGAGTTCATTAATTAGAATTGAGTATAATATTCTTGGAATTTCTATTTTTCTTAGGAACTTCCAATAAATATTAGTTATGTGTTAACATATTACAGCGTCCATTTTTCATTTAATCATGGGAAAAAATCGTGATATACATCCAGAAATAGTTTCTCAGATGATTATTTTGTGACAAGAAGGTCTGATACGACGGATGGCAGTGTAAAATCTTACAGCAAAATCCATGCGTATACTGTCAGAACTACCACACCATATTCAAGAAGGAAGTAGAACTATCCAAAGACGATTACAACATAAATTTGAACTCCGACCATATCGCCCAACCATTAAACCCGCCTAAGCAAAAAGAATATTCGTGATCGATTAACGTTTTGTAACAATTATTCACATTGGACCCATGCGGAATGGAATCGAGTATTATTCTCCGATGTGTCCTCATTTAAACAGTTCGAAAATTATGGCAGCTTCGTTCGCCGACCTCTTGAAGAGCGCTATAGCCCAAGATATGTCCATGCATAGTCAAACATTCGCCCTCCCTGATGATTTGGGGGAGCATTGCTGCTTCTGGAAGGGCTGGGATTTCTTTCATTCCTCCCAATACAACTGTCAACGCAGAGTATTACAGGACAATAATACAAGATAGGCTGCCTACTTGGATGCCTTTACGGGAGTGTTCTATTTTTCAACATGACGAGCGCCAGCACATACTGCTGACTCTGTCAAGAGATGGTTGAATTAGTGGCTCGGGGACAATAACTATGCCTTGCTAGATGGTTGGCCACGAATTTCTCCGGACTTGAATGTTTGGAGTCAATGTTCAATCAATGCCGCATCAAATTCAGGCCGTGTTGAATGCGCGTGGCCATCATATACTAAGTATTAGATTAACATTTCCTACAAATAACAACACTGCAATATAATATTAATCTATTCTAAGACTATAATAGTACTTATTTGTCTGTATTAGTTTAATTATTTTTTAATGTGTTCAAAAATACATTTTCATTATGATTATGCTAATCTTTTGACGGGACTGTATGTATTCATTATTTATCTATTATTATCAATATACGAGTATTTAATAACGCTTATACTTTTATACAGAAATTAATGGAATACTTAATTTTGTTAAGTACATATTTCAGATTTTATATACATTTTATAGAATACAAAATAAATACTATCAGATAAAGATTTAAACTGTTATTATACATTTTTATAAGTTTATATTCTAAGTCAAAGATTCAATTTAGATATATTACGGAGTCAATCATTATATGAATTTGAAAGATTCATACAAAAATGTGTGACTAATGCCACAGAATTATAAATTGAATGATTAGTTTTTAATTGAATGATTCCAATTTGCTTTACAAATATTTCGTCACTATACATAATGTATTACATAATTATTAAACTGTAAGAATAAATATCTAAAAACAACGTATTTTATTTTACATTAAGAGTAATACCAGGAATATGAATAAGATATGTTTATTAATAAATATACATATATATACGTAATCAACTCATGATTATTAAATACAAATTACACGATATTCCCTTCAAACGTGTGAAAAGTATCAATTTTGTCGAGTCGCCTGTATATACACACACACACATATAGTATAAAATATGGTTTAATATTAAATATTTTTAATCAGTAAATATGTAATTAATAAAATAAACTTACTTTACTTAAAATACAGTCAAGTGATATAACTATTAATTCATTAATTGAAAGACACGATATGCAAATTCTTACACAGAAATAATTGTCCATACTTGAATGTTTATCGACGATTATATATTCACTTTATTCACTTTAACCAAATGCAAATTCAATCTGACGTTTTTAGCTGTAACTAGAAGGTTATCAGGAATTTTAAAACTGAGATATTTTTAATTTGGAAAAAATAATGATTATATAAATTAAGGATACTTTTGCATTATACATTAAATGAATGCTTCAGAAAAGAGAAAGAATGATAATGTGTAAATACAGTAGTCTATTTTTAGGAGTAACAATAATTATCGCTATCTAATTTTTATGTTTAATTATTAAAATTTCTAAACGTTTAATTTCTTTTAATTTACGTCTAAATTTCCTGTTATATGTATATAAGCAACTACGAATTTAATTTAAAGAATTTACAAAACATTAAAAATTGGTTTAAAAACTTTATTTTTCAGTTTTTCATAGCAACCACTGAAAATGTTTGTTATACGAGCAAAAAAAGTATATTATCATATGTTATAATATATAAATCTAATAGCTACATGTACATATATAAATTACTAAAATATACCAAGTGCATGACTTGGTAACAATTTTATGTTTTGGAAAAGTTTAAAGACGTAATATTGCCTGTATATATATATATATATATATGTATGTATTGCTAATGTATAGTTTTTAAAATCCATATAATTCATCTTATACTAGAAAATAAATGTTGTAGAAACATACACGAATTTATTTTAACAAAATATTTCATGCATATATATATATATACAATACAATACAATACTCATGGAATGTGAATTAAGGATTAAAATAATGCACATCTATTTCAATCAATTAATAGTACTTGCTATTTAAATAGGGCACATGCTTTCCTATATATAGTAGGCAGCATATATACACACAATAAAACTTGATATTAAAACATAGTTCCTATAGAGTACCTATATAAAAAGTTTAGTGTAAGTGTGAATTTGAGTTTGAGTTTTTGTATATATAGATGACAGTCATAATAACATTCACGATTTAGCGTAGTGTACTATGGAGAAAATACTTCATTTTTAAATAATAAATTATTCCATATAAGCAATAAAACTTTAATGAGTACAATTACACTTCTGCTACTGTGGTGAAAAAAGACAAATATAAGTGAAAATTCAATAGTCAAATAGGGAGATTTTACTCTGCAAAATTTAAATAAAACATTTTTGGTGTAATCATGAAGCTTTTCTTTTGGTGGAAACATATCCAGAAAATTTGAAATGGGCAAATTTGATATTGCAAAAGACCTAACTGATGGTTGGTAACCTTATATGGAGAAGTTTATATTTCATTTAGAATATACTATACCGAATTGTGAATCTCAAAGTGTTGATTATATTTTCATCTCATCAATCCCCACTATACTTTGCTACAAAGGAATATTAAAACTTTAATACACAATATATTGGTACTTATTAAGAGAAACTGTCATTTATTGTTGTTAAACTTGGTATAACTAAATTGTAGACTTTTATCTTATATATTTATCCAACTAATGTAATTTCTTAACTGATTAAAAAAGACATTTCAACAGTTAATATACACTACGTTGACATAGCTGGTTTTGCCAAAATATTGTAAAACAACAGTCAGAATTGAAACATTCCCAATATGTTTTGTTTATTGCCACGTTTATTTATAAATATATTAACTGGAGTCATCCGGCTGAATTGACGTACTATTTACATATTTAAAATTTTAGAAAATATATAATCGTAAATTACTTCATCAAATTAAGTCTGAATGACGCGGCTAATCTTTTAAAACACACACAAGCTAAATGAGCAATATTTTAGTAATTGCCAGCTATGCGCGACATTACTGTATTTGTTGTTTTATTCATTACTGAAATATAATTTCAATCTACTCTATTGACTGTCGAACGCTATTTATTTAATAATTATACTGAGGTAATATACAATGCACAGACTGTGGAGTATAGTAATAGTAGTAATAGTATAATAAGCCGAAGTGTACGCGCTCAATTTGAAGACATCTGTCGACTCAAGTGTATGATTCGTGGACTGTGCAAATTCTCTTAATTAATCAGATTTTACGTAGATATGTAAGTATAATATTAATGCAGATAGTTTAATCTACGGCAAATGTTATATATTTGTTTGATCAGTGAATTCTGCCACGTGATTGATCCAATTTAGTAAAGAAACGAGCTGGCTTTAGTTTTCTTACCTATACCAAACAATCATATTATTGATGTTACACACTGTAGGGATTATATCTCTGTGCCTCCCCAATAGTAATGCGCTCTGCGAGTATACAGAGAAAAGTTTTGTTGCATATGGTGTAGAGTATTACTTCAAGACAAATTTGCAGCGCGCCCGCGACGCTGGTGATCTATGTGGCTGAGCAAATTTGTCGAGACGTGTCATTTTTAGGTAACAGTTCGCCAGAATTTAAACTCCAAGTGGGGAAATGGGGTCAGGGGATTGCAGTAGCCTAAAAACTATAAAATAAAGCACCTGTTTACTAATCGGTACTTCAGAAATATTACACTCAACACAGAGATTACTTTTATATATATTTTTCGCATAAAAACTTGATTGTATTCTATATCCTCTGGGTAGTTATATACTTTTCTTTACAAAGCCAATACAAGGTAAGATATTTGGGAAATATTTATTTCAACATTTGGATTCTAATGAATTATCTTGATTGTAAAATAATAATTAAAACATAAATTTGTAATTAAATGTATTTTCTATTAGTTTGTAGATAAGCACTTATCTCAAACAGTACACGTCATGTACTAAATATATTAAAATGAATACTTCATGATAATTGTGCTACTTAATTTATTCAACAAATTATTATTAAACAAATGAAGATGTATATTATTTGAATAACGTGTTCAAGATTTGTCCACACTATAATGCTGGCTTTAAATACAATTCAAATTGCTAATTGAAGTAATTAAATTTAAGTACACTTCTACTACTTATATGGATTATTATGTTGCTAAATAACTATTATTAGCCGTCTATATTATTGAGATATATTTTCTTCTCTTTTAAAGTAATAATTTTAAAATATTTTGAGTATAGAGATTCCCAGTAAATTACAAATATATTTTTTACTATATCAAAACGTAAAAATTGTTTAATACAATAGTATAGCTAATTTTATTAATAACCATAAACTTTTCATTGTTCCACTTTTAAAATAAATGAAAGATTAATATTTTAATATAAGCATTTAATAATACATTTTCACACAATAAAAGTAGTTTTATTCTACAATATTTGATACACAAGATGTATAAACATTCATTTATTAATAAAGCCAATAGATATTCAATAAAAAATGACGAAATATATTATTTAATATTTATGATAGAGCCATTATAAATATTATTAATGTAAATAAAATAAACCAATTTTGACCTATCTAGTAATTGTTATTTATTGATTACAATAAATTGCTCGAAACTAAAAATATAATAGACACAGGTATTGAATCGAAAACTTATAATCTTGAATACAAAATATTGCGTTTAATATTAAGTACTCCAAGCACATTCATGGTTATTATTTGTATAACAAAGATAAAAAATTTATATACATTTATATGTATTTTAAATATGTAGAAATGTGTTCATCCAAATTCGTACATAATTTCAAATTCCAAAAAACTCAAAAACCATTTCATTTCAAATATTTCATGTAAACTACATATATTCTGGCACTTATACAAAACAATGCAATAGAACCCTTCTACTAATAAAACATGTTAATGTACATATAATTAAATGGATAGAATATTTAAACTATGGACTAATAATTAATATGACCTATCACTCAAAACAATTACATTATATAAGAGAGTATTTTTAATATTGCACTCATTTTTAACGGATATAGCCAAATTGCCGCCTGTCACTTTGACTCAATTAAATTAAGTAAAATGCTTAACTCGTTAAATTGTGTGGTGGCATTTGGCTCTTCAAATAACAAAAATGCTCATATAATTAAAATGTTATACTACTAATAGTATGGTGTCGGTCAACAGTAGTAGTAGTATTAAACTTATTTTTTTAATTTGAAGTATACAACTTTTGTAATAACAGATATGTATTTTGAGAATTTTTAAGTGTGGAATAATCAATAAAAAACGAAAATTTTATCAAATGAACAGCATGTCAACTCTTGCCATTCTTACCCAATGATTTAAATATTAACACATTAATAATACTAACGTATTCTCAATACAGATTAGATGTACCTATATACGAAATATAAGATCCATATATTGATTCATACATACTTTTATGAAAGAATAAATTCAAACATCACTATAATTAATATGCCTGAAAACGATTCCCACATTCCTGTTGGTATATGGTCGGTACTTCATTTGTAGAATGCTCTTCTTCTTCTTGAGTTCCTTGGCCCTCTTGGGTGTTGTCCAGGCTGGCGGCAACTTCACAGTCACCGATGAGGCTTGGTTTGAAGTTGAGGTCAAAAATATGGACGGTGAAGGCGAGGACTACAGAGGAAAGTAAGTTGGTATCTCGCATTCTCATGAGTAATGTGAGGTAGAATATGTTTTCCATTTAGACATATTCACCAATAGACAGTGTTTTAGGTTGAAACGAAAATATTTTAGGTAACCATATTTGACTAATAAACAACAATTTGCTCTAAAAATGTGTTTTTAATTTAGTTGATTGAAATAATTGTATTGTGTTAAAAATATATTTCTAAATATTTTTCCAAATTAAAATCAAATATGATATGTAATGTTATTATAATATTCTTACTGATGTAATTTAATAAATTAACTTCAAATTAAAAATTGATAAATATCTATATTTTTTTCGAGCTGTTTTTCAAATATAAACTAACCAATAAAGATATAATATGAGAAAATATCTGAGAATATTTTTTTTACGAATCTACCAATCTAATTGAATTTAAATCAATATTGATTTATATTTATAACATGCGAATGTTACAGTATCTAAATAAATACTTTTATCATTGGTATACAATTTAGCTTACAATTATTTGGTGTTATTCATTTATTTTGTTTAATATTTGCTTACCAATTTAACGTTTTATACCCTTCATTTCAAAAAGATTTATGAATTCAAAAATTGATCTACCACAATATATAATTCGATCAAAGAGTTGTAATTACTTTACCTAAACATTTATTTTATAAATATCAATAATATATAATTTTTATGTTTAATGATTTTTATTACCTCAATCAAATTCAGATTCACGATTGCCCTTTTTGGACAAGTGGCTCCAATGACTGTGCTTAACTTTGCATCTATTGCTAAGGGATATGAAAGAGGAGTAAGTGAAGTTATTGTTTCATTTAATAATGTTTTGAAAATAATAACAATACATATTATGGTGTCATTTTTATTATTCCATATAAGCATTAATAGTAAGGTTAAATTTAACTATGTTTATAAGCATTTAAAATATGATAGCTTTTATACCTAATGTTTGTATATAATATTTTAATTGTTAGCAAATATTGTTTGTATATAAGCTATTAAATCCTAAAAATCAAATTGAAATAATTTAATACTTGAATTTAAAATGTTTCGTTATCATAAAATATGCGATTAGGTAGGCGTTAGAGTTTACACTAAATACCTTTCTTGTTGTATGTCATACATAGAAAACAAGACATCTAAAGAAAATACAGAGTGCACAAATTGTACAGTTTGAACATGTACGTTTTTTCATTATAGTCATGTAATGAATTAGTACTATATATATGTACTTCTACTAAAAACTTTTGTATACAATTATTTGCTTTAATAACACAGACTCGTGTTTACCGTTATAAATCAGTCATGTTGAATTAAACATAAATAGGAATAGACAAATTAATCATCCCACCAGAACATACAGATATTCTGAATTACAAAAAGCATCCGTTTATAGGGGGTAATATTCTTCGTATTTTGTATTAACTTCATCATGTAAACATATAATTTAATTAATGCATGTCAGGTATATACTATATACTATCACAATACAGAATAACATATGTATACCAAGAATGGTTGTGAAAAGTTTGAAAATGTTACTTTTCTTAAATACAAAAAAAAATCTATTCAAAGTATGAAATAAAATTTAAATGTTCAACATAAAAGGTTTCCATAGAGAAATAAGTCCGTATATTTCTATTTCTATTTATTTTATATGATTCAGTACCAAATGATATGTTGAATTTTATATAGGAAAATTATAATTAAAAACAAAGAATATGTATATATCACGTAGCACATACGATATAATGTCACTGAAAACGTAACTCTAAAAGCCACCATTAGTTATCGTCGCAATACCTAATCAGGTCATTTACACAAACATAATTTTATGTATTCTAATTAGTATTTAAAAAGTTAAAAATTGCCTATACTTGGGTATATTAACGTTTTAATGACAAAATTTGACTTAAACTAATATTTGATATGAAGTCTATATTAAGCTTTAATCAGAATACTCTTTTTGTTATATTGTCAGATTCATGTAAAAATTATGAGCAGCGCTTTAAACCGCCTTACTTTTTGAAGTTTTAAAAATATTCTTTAATAAATTTTCAAAATTTTTATATTCAAAATAATATAAACTTTAATACTACATATAATTAAGCAAAAAGTTGTACACATATTTAAATTGTTCTTTTTCTATATTATATGATTAAATTAATAACACATGGAGCTCCAAACTTAACTAATTAAAATTGATAATTTAGAAGGCACAAAACATGCGTAATTTAATTGAAGCTGTTATGTACAACATATTTAAATGAATTCATCATTATGTAAACACAGAAGGTATTTAATTTAAACAAATTTAATGAAACTTAAATAAATATGTCTTTAAGAATTTCCAATATATTTGTAAGATTATTATTGCTTATTTTTTATTTGTTTATCTTTGAGAAATTAATAACTTTTCTTTTCTTTTCTTTTTTATTTTTGAATTGATTAATAGAAGGACAAACTTCACTACAAAAACAGCTTCATTCACCGAGTTGTTCCCGATTTTGTCATTCAAATGGGTGACATCACAACCGGAGATGGAACTGGAGGTAATTTCACCACCTTTATGGGGAGATGGGGGGGAAAGTAGTAATTAACGTGTTTAGAATGCAGGTACTCCAGTGGTACACATATATTTCAAACACATGTTGACTTTATATTTTCTCTATCTAGGGGTTATTTGAAAAAAGTTTCATTAAAACGAATAAATGTATATTTATTATGAATGCAATATTACAAAACATTGAATTATAAACGCGACCAATTGTAAAGGAGAAGATCGTTACAACTGATAATTGTATGTTTATATATATATGCAAGCCTCTAATATAAATTAATGAAATTCTATTTAAAAGTATTAATTTTTGTTGCATCGTAGAAAAAAAATTCAATACAAAATCTCTATATAGACAAATAAATGAGGTCTTATTAAATATGCGATACATATCTCTTATACATATAATATATACATGTATATCCATACTCAATTGACTATTTACAATAATATTTGTAAATACAAAAGTTGCTTATAATTGTTAATTGGACATTACTATAAAAATGAAATTTTTCAAATCGTACAACTATGTCATAACACTTATATATATATATTATATCATTCATAGTCAATTTCAAGATAGAAAAAATATGCTCTTAAAATTGCAGTCTTTAACTAATACTTGTTATAATATAATACCCGAGGACTACTGATATTTCTCTGATAATATCATAAAATTGTATATATTTATATTTATTTCTTGGAATATTATTGGATAAAATCACATGTTTCATGCTGGACGACATTTTAACCACAAACTTTTGCAGGTCGCAGTATCTATGGCAGCAAATTCAACGACGAGCCTTTTGTTCTGAGCCACCGAAGTCCCGGATGGGTTGCTATGGCCAACCACGGCGCTGACACCAATGGATCCCAGTTCTATATCCTGCTAAGCAAGGCTCGATGGCTCGATGGTAAACATGTTGTCTTTGGAAAGGTCACCAGCGGATTTGTAAGTGACTTTTAAATCATGATTTATTAAGAAATTTGATTAGTCTAACAGAATACACACTTGTCTGTTTTCTAATATGAAAATAAAATGTTGTCTAACTTCGTCATAGATTTTTTAAGTAACTTAAATTAAAAATCCCCCAAAAAATGTTGCACATGCGTATTTATCACAAACATATATGTAATGCGTAAATTAATAACTTTCATAATGTATGGCAGAATGCACTAAGTGATAAATGCTACATATAAATGCTTTTATTTCAAGATTTCTTCCAACGATTAAATAAAGTGAATGCCTAATATACGATAAAATTTTCAAAGTATTGCTATAATATAAATTAAAGAGCATTTTGTCATATCTATATGGTCTGTAAAATTTCTATTTTTATAATAGTCAATTCAAATTATATTATTGTTAAGGGATAAATATTCAAATTTTACAAAATTAACATTAAGCGTTTATTTATTAATTATATTTTCATATAGACAAAGAACTAAATATGTACATTTTTATGTATATTCCAATTTAAATAAAGCACATAAAATTGAAGACAACAATGCATTATTTTTATATTAAAATGCGTATTCACAATTTATAATTTTTCAAATTTAATTCACTAATGATAATTCAATAAATATTGAAATACTTATCGTTTTAGAAATAGACTTTATTTCTCATCTACAAAATAGTTTGAATGATTGTATACGTCTAACTGTATATGTATTTTGTGTACGTATAATTGAATTAAAATGAAAATGAAAATTAATACATATTATTTTAATGTATATACTTTGAAATAAATATGCATTCCATACAGCAGCATATTATATTCTATAGTTTGTAGTTACCATTTAAAAAATATATTTACCATGCTTACAACGTTTTTAGATGATGTAATTAAAAAAAAATTACTATCCTTTTTACCCAATAGTTAATTAATTAAAATATTTTCGACACGAAATAAATATAAACGTTTTATAAATCCATGGTGTATAAAGTTTCGCGTCATAAATATATTGAACTGACGAAGATCCTTACATTAAATTAAATTATATTTACTGCAGATTAGTTTGAAAATAAAAAAGATGTCTAAATATAACAGAATGTATAATCTTCTTATTAAACACACGATAATGGATTTTTGAAAGGGTTTAAAATGGATTTCAGGCTATTTCATTTAAATTACATCATTACTTATTTATTGAAACAAAATTGCAAAGATTCCATACAGATATTTTTTTGAACATAAAGACCATCGTAAAAAAGAACTGGGAGAATCTTTTTTAACTATTCCATTACGAAAACGTAATCTAATTAATATTGCATTTCTCTTGCTTGGATTTTAATTGAACTAAAACAAAGTAACTTATGACAGCATAAAACAAAATACAGTACCAAATTATTTCCCAATGGACTGCCCATTAAGTTCAATGCCACCCATAACATTTTTTGTTTGTTTTGGTATGCGATGTATTGTAAACAATTTATCAATATAATATTTGCATATTTGTAAAACGCATGTTATTTATGTAAAGAAAAGACTAGAAAATAAAATATATACATGTATTAGTTTATGCAACAGCATAATTTATACATATTTATATATATATATATATATACATATTATTATGTAAATATATTTATATATGTTAAACAATAAATAATATATTAATAATAAACATATTAAAAGAGTGAATAACTTAATGCACATTTAATATGTGGTATTTTATTGTGAAAATATGTCATTTAATCACATTCCTCTATTCGTTTTTAGAATAATTGAAGACAATAATTATCACTAACAGACACTTTGTGTATACACTTTCGAATACAACTTAATATAAATACAAATTAAAATGAGATTTATTATTTTGAAACATGCAAGGAAAATAACATACTTTAAAACGATATAAATATTTATAAATATAATAAATATATATTTTAAAATATTAAAATCGCATTTGGCACCCTTTATAATAATAAATATATACATTGAATAAATGTATCAGATAGATTTTATTTTAAAAAGTATTATTACATAACTTCCAAAATAAAATAATATGTTTCTGTAAACAATTTGTAAGCTTATAATACTCATGGTTTAGATATGTGTATATTCATTAATAGTTTAGTCTATAAGCTAAAACGAATGCAGTTTTAGCTGTTACTCAGTAAGCCCACATATTACACGGGAGAATATTAAATTGCCCGTATAACAAGTAGTTTTCTATACAAATCTGTGATCATACATTTCTCAATCTCTAACAGGACACAGTTCGAATGCTTGGAGAAGTCCCTTCCGATCCTAACACCGCTGTGCCCCGCAAACCAATCAAGATTGTCGACTGTGGCGTCAACACCGTCAAGCAACAGTATGAGCTTACGCCAAGTCAACTCGACTCTACTGACGACATCTAAACGATGGGTCATAAGTGCCACTGATATAAGTTCGATATTCGCGTTTGATACTCTTCTGGTTTACGTAAAATATTATAGTTTTCGTTTTTGTATTGTCTGTCTTTTACCAATTTACTTTCTAACCCTTCACTCTCCAACTCTCTCTATCTCTATCTCTCTTTCTTCACCTCTCTCTCTTTCTGTCTCTTTCTAGTCCTTTAAATATTTATTTACGCGTCTTGTAGAAATAACAGTGTTGTAATTTAATGTATTTGTATATCCAGAATCCACAAAATATGGTCACATCCTATTCATATCGTTTCTATGCTTACTGTAATTCACTTTATAATTATTCATACTTTACATTGTTTATGTATAATATGCAGATTACCAACTTTGAAAAATATAAAAATTTCAATAATAACTATGATGGATATCCACTGGTTTTTTCTACTTCATATCCTAACTTAAAATACTCTCAAAAGTTCATTTTAAAAATATATCGCAATGAAATATTTTAGTTTTAATGAAAGAATATAAATCCTTCATTTCAAATAAATATTGTATCTCAGATTTGTTAAGTAAAACCTTATTTATAGTAATTGACACACTTGGAAAATTAATACTTATTTTTATGTGTGCTATAATAGATACCATATAGTTTTCCCGAAATATTTTTAGAAGTATATATATTGCATAAAATTTAAGAACCATAAAAATTGAATCTATTTATATTTAGGTCAAATAAAAAATGTATAGATGTAGATATCCTACAATGTTCCATCAAAGGCTTAATTTGTATACAGGGTAGTTTGAATATAAATTCAAAAAAATATATATATAAAAACAATCTATACATTTTAGAGTTAACATCATATTCGTAAGATCAAACATACTAATACTTATATCCCTGATATTAGGTAAATAATATTATAAAATATAGTGTAAAAATATTATGTATTATTATATATTTATAAATATTAAGTAAGCATATATTTTGTTCAGCATTATAATGCAATGGTTGATAGACATTTAGGCTAAAACTTTTTAGTTACCAAGGTACATATTAAACATAATTATGTCTATAATATGATAAATAATATCTAAAATTTTACAAATATTCGTTTTAGGCAAATCAATTCATATTGTATATAATTTTATTTTAAGTTTGAAATTATTATTACATTTATCCATATGTTAAATTTTTTGTTATAATGCATTACTTTTTAACGGAGATATACACTTTTTTTAAACTCTAATAAAAATGCCTAAGTCAGGTAAATTGTGTGCTGCATTTGAATAGAAAAATACACATAAAATTATTATTTTATACTACCAATTATAAAATGTTGAGCAAAGTTGATGAAAATTAATTTTTATTATGATTTTTACAACTTTTAGAATAACATTTATGAATTTTTCGAATGTTTAAAGGTATGAATAAAACACGAAATTTTCAACCAAATTATCAGAGTGACAATTCTTACCATTCTTACTTTCTTAAGTAAAATATGCATTTATTCTTTATGAATGTATTTTAAATATACTCATAAATATTATATCTATATCTATATCTATATAATTTGTTTTTAATATACTATTTTTTTACCGTGACAACTTATATACATTTTAATTTTTTTTAAATACGACTAATCAGCTAAAAGTTACAAAAAAACATAAACCGAATTGTATACTCTTATTAACAGTTGCAACTCTAAATTCCCATATATTTCACGAATTTACAAATTATTTGATCTTCATTTATCAAAGTATGTAATTACATCATCAAATTATCTTATATACCAACGAATTAGTTCTAATATTTTTGTTTCTGAAAATATCGTGGTTTAAATTACACTCTAGAATAGACAATTTGGAGTAAATGAATTCTAATTACATAAAAGTACTTAATCATTCTTTCTCGATATTCATCTTAGGTCATAATGAAAAATGCTGTTTTTTAAATTAAAGTTTTATTATTTTATAGCTACATATAGCTACTACTACAGAAAAGAAGTATTTGTAGATCATCTATCACTATTAGATCATGTATAACTATTAATGTTAAAATTAATCATATTTTAATTACTTTACAATAATTTCATTCTTCTAAATGTTTTGTTTGTGTAAAACTATTAATAATTTTCTATCCAAAATGCTGTATAGTTACTAATATTACTGAGACATATTACTGTATATACACTAAAATGATACGGTTCTTGAGTTTGCATCATTTTGAAGATATTCTTAATTTTTATGCTGAATAAAATTGATCGTCAAATTAACGCCATTTATAAAATGCAACACGTTTCATATGTATCTATATTTATATATATATCTATATCTATATCTATTAATGCGATTTTTGTCTTGTTTATGTTTAGTTGCCCATATACATATTTTATGCAAAACTATTTATCTAGCTATAATCATAACATGTGAATATATTTTTTAGCAAATAGAAATGCAATATATAAATATAGCTATAGCTATAGCATAGTATCATTAAAATAAAACGAATTAAATGGACCATAATATTCCGATCAATGGTAGACTTTTTAAAATTCGCTTTCACAGACTTCCGCAGTTAACATCAGCGATATGCACCAACTTAAAAGACAGTGACACTAGAAGCCAGCAAAATAAGTTTATAAATAGATGCAGAGGTTTTCTGATCAAACTCCTGGGAAAAATAGCTTTTTAGTTACTGAAAAATCCATCACATCAGATTGAAGATGAAATTTCTTTCCATCCAGACATTGGTCCTCATGACCTGGGAGTTTAGATCAAAGCCGGTAATCCTTTACAGACTTGATGCATTAGAAACAATTTTTTTTAAACAAACAGCTACATTTTGACACCTCCAAGTCGTCTTTATACCCAGATCTCTCCAAATGGGATGTCAAAGAACCAAAGTGACTATATCCTGATTAACTAAATATATAGATCAGTTAGATTTTCCGCACGAAAACCTTTCCAGGGACGCCGAATGCGGGAGCTAACAGTTTGTTTATTATAATGCAACGCACTAATTTGAATCAAAATTAGAATCTAGATAGAAAAGGAAAAATTCATCACATGAGTAAATTTATATGAACTGATAAAACTACTTTCTTGAGGGTTATAGATGCTTGGAGATTAAAAGTCAACCATGAAAACAGATTATTTTTCAATACATTTTTTTTTTATAACGGAGTGTTTTACAATATAGGGTGCATCAAAAATGAAGTCTGAAACATCTTCAAAGAAGCAACAGACTTCGTTGCGGCAATCTTGCCATTCTTATATAGAAAAGAAAACTGCATATTTGGGGAAATATATGTTAGTTTTGACTCAATACATGTGTAAATTCTCATTTTTTTGTAAATGTTTGCAAATATATTACCAATAAAAAAAGAGAAATCACCAGGTATCGATAGAATTCCCAAAATTCAATAGTGCGAGAATAGTGGTCTTAAAATTTTCTGTACTCTTTGTATTCTGATACAGAAGAGGATAATTTGTTAAAATAGTGGATAACATAGTTTTATGCCATTTCCTTATAAAAGGTTAAAAAATTATACAAGAACGATCACATTGTTTCATTGATATGACATGTCTGAAAGATACTTTTTTAATTAATAGAAGAAAGGATGAAGCAATATATCAAAACAGATCTTCCAAACCAACAACCATGTTTATTATTCTTAGTAGGGTTAATTAGGATAAAATTGACAATATACACTGATTTATAGAGAAAGCCATATGTATATGCAATACATATGTACAATACACTTTGTAAAGCAAAGTATAATATGCATTTAGCGTTCTTCATCGACCATTCCAATTGAAATTCCCATGTCTCAAATAGAAAAAACTCACACAAAGCATGGTCGTTCCAATTTTTGTATATGGGATCGGAAGAAAGACAAACTGGGATTATTTTCCCATCTCTCTAGAATATTTACGAAGAGCGGATTGAGATAATGTTTAGAATTTAGGTATAATAATAGCACATAGGGATATTCATTGAATGTGAAAAGGAAAATACTACGTTATGCTGAAAACGCAAAAATTTGTTGCAGAGGATATGGTAGAAATGAGAATCATGATGGCCGGAGGAAGAAGTTCGACGAGAAAGAGATAAACTAGGTCTTTAATTGAATGTCGACAAAACGATATGGTGGTCGTCGAAGCCACTAGGGTTGATGAAGAGTTTGAAGGTATAGTATAGAAAATATAACGATAATGTGTTAAATTTTTTCGGTTATCGAATAACATGTGAAGGAAACTGCAAAAAGGAAATTGATCGACAATTTTGCTTTTTCCGAATCAGCATTCATCTTGCATGATGAGATATGAACGGATAGATGAGTTTCAAAATACACAAATATATACGAATGGTGCTTCCCATCATTCTGAACTATCAAAACCAAAACCAGAGAAGAATTTGTTTTTTAGGTTTTGAGCATGACAAAGATTGCTTGGAGTATCAGGGAAGTATTGTCAGACTAATAATAGCATAATGTATGCTTTAAAGTGAAAAGAACATTATAGAAGTTTATACCAACTTAAACAAATGTTTTGTGAGCATGTAACGAGGAGGGGCTCTGCAAGCCTGGAAGGACATTTTATTACGGTTTTAAAAGATGGCGCGCGCATACAGGTGTACGTTTGCATATCCTAAACTATTTATTAGCATGATGTATTTATGTCTGAATATGTCTGGATACACCTTTACCTTACTACATGCCTGATATATACCAAGTTTAATTTTATTCTTACGGTAAAGTACATGGAAATAACATACCGGCGATAGATTTTCTAATTTTATTTTCCGTTTTTAATTTTTATATTGAAATTGTATTTTTTCTAAATCCTACACCAATGGTTGGGCCGGGTGAACATATGGTGTCCGCATAATATGACAATTAGTCTGACTTACAATATCATTCTCTAAATGAATAACAGTAAACAGGTATATAAATTATTTTGAATCAATAGAGCCAAAACGCCAAAATGGCTCATTAGACAATTTTTCAAAGTTGACATATAGAAATTTAAAATTATCCTATTTAAAGCTAACCTTTATTGTGTTTGTTTACAAAAAGTAATACTTAAAAATGTTAATTCGGATGAACATAAGACAAAATATGTAAATAAGAAAAGTCATATGCGTAACAAGCATATTATTTAATATTTAATTAATAAATATAAAAACAATTGAAATTTCATTATTCACGTACATATTTCAATTTATATTATAAGAAAATATTTTAAAATAAATAAAAAATGTTTTTATATTTTAGAAATTGATATATTTTATGAGAAATATAGAATACATTGTCCCGAAAAATATGTGTCACGAACGTAACGGAATTAAGGATAAATAGTTGCATGATTTTGTGCTTATAGATAATATACATATTTTAAAAAGTATTTATAATTATTTCAACAAAATCATAATAATAAAATTTATACGTTTCTTCTATAAAGTTTATTTACTGTCTTTAAAAATGTACCTAACTTTCATCACGAGCGTAAAGCTTTTTAGGAAATATTGTTTAAAAATTATGATATTGTAATGTTGGATTTAAAATATAATAATAATAATATGACATTATTATATAGGTTTTAAGGGCAACAATGTATACAATTTAAGGGCAAATAGTATTCATTGTTGCACGCAAAACCTATATGATACTACTATTGTACTGAAGTTTAATCAATATTTTATCAC
>JAYRBW010093737.1:0-20840 GCA_036023295.1 Invenusta paracnida
TGTTATATACATACCTGTCAATCTTCCGATTTTAATCGGAAATCTGACTTTTTGCGCAAGATTTACTAAAATATGCAATAAAATGGAGGGGGGTTATGGGGGGTGGGCAGTGTCTAAAATAATCTGTAAAACACTTAATTTAAGCATACTTTAATATCCGTAAGCTATGTCTGAGATGCCAGGAAATGCATTCTAAAGTCTAAAATCAAAAACATTTTACTCTCGAGCTCGTATTTATAAGCTCGCTCCGCAGGCCACTCGCCATGGCTTTTTTCCGGATTTTTTTCAGAACCCAATTTCGAGCCCTGCATAGTAATATTTATATTATGGTAAGAAGAATCAGATTCATTAAGAATAAAGTTAAATTTAAAACTGATTAACTTTTGCTATAAACAAGGACAATATTTATTTTAAAAGTCCTCTAATGTACGAATGTACATCACTATAAATTAGTTATAATTAATTATGATGTGATTTAACATCACTTGTTATTATTTCACTGTACTACATATTATATTGTTATAGTTTGGGTTATTTTTGTTACTTATTTATTATGAATCACATAACAAAAGCAATTCTAAAACTACCTTTTAAGATGCATGCTGTCATACACTCTTCTTTGAAGTTTTGTAATTGTTCATTAAAAGATAATAAATATCACTACCAGCGTATTTAAAATGTATCTTCAAAAACAAAATAACAAAAACTATTGCTGCTGACAACTTTTTAAAAGCTGTTTTAAAAGTTATACTATTATAAATATATTACTAATTGAATGTTACCATCCACTTAAGAAATTAAGCCTAATAACAATTAAATGTTAGAATAGGAAGTCTGCGTTAATCGCCGAAAGTATTATTTGTATTCTATTAAATAAAATAGTTCTACAATGTACATTACACAATATAATAAGATGTATGAATCGAACAGTGCATTATTACAGTAAGAGCAAAGTATATTATACTATATATGCATACATACATACTAAGTAAGGACTTTCCTATTTTAACATGAATTTAACTGATTTTTTTCTAACTAACAATGTCTTCGATATCTGTCACCAGGTACTACTCCTGCTATAAATCAAACCTCACAGGAAAGTACTACCAAGGAGGCACCATTCCAGCAAAACAGTTTGACGGTATTATTTGGAAACCTTGGAAAGGCACGGGATATTCACTCAAAAAGGTTGTCATGAAAATAAAACCTAAAGTACCCGATAATAACTAACCCCTTTTTGATAACTGATGCACAACGCTATCTATATATATTCAGTTTGCATGTCATAATTTTTAAAAGTTTGCTTTTGTAACTTGAAGTTCATGAATGCTGTACATTATTTTTATCTACTTTTTTTATGCAAATTATGTATTTTTGTAAATTCACTACTGATTATTGTACAAGTAGTCTATTCGAATTAATTAATATTCTACTGTACTCTGTGCCACAATTCTGAGTGTCAACTTAATGATTTAGTTTGTACATAATATGTATAGTTTTTCTTGTAACATCTTAAGAAATTGATTATCATTCACAATTAATAAAATTAATACTTTGATGTTATTATCATTTATTCCACCTAGATGATACTTTTTTTATAGCAATTGGGACTATCGAGGTTTTTTATTGAATTCATTTTCTGTGTAAAATCTAGGCTTTGTATGTATTAGCCTTAATTCATATTTAAATTAGAAATTAGTTTTCTATATTGCTTTTTTAAATGCAATATGCAAATTACGTAAACGATGCAAAAATTAAGTTATATATTTTTAAGCGAAAATTTCGTTTTAGCAAACTTGTTAAAGATGGCATTCAAAAATGGAATTATAAGGAATCTTTTTATGCTTAAATTGTACATGTAAATATTAGGTTATTCGAGAAGAAATGGGCTGATTTCAAATATTTATTAGAGCCAAACGGTAAAAGAAAGAAACACATTTTACACATCACTAGATAGAGGTAGGCTCAAAGTTTATAGTTCAACATGAAAGCAGTTAGCAAATGTGGAAATCTGCTTTAGAAAATGTCTTGTCTCAATTTACTAATCAATATGCTAAGTAACCAACAACTCGCATCGCATCACCTTCGCGACAGCAATGCTAGAAAATATGAAGGAGGACAATTATTCCAAATGATTCGTTTTTTCAAATGTTTCATCTCTAGTATTTAAGTTAATCGACACAATGTCAGAAGTTTGGGTAGTGAAAATCCCTATCTTTTCGTTTAACATGTATATAAGAGATCTTTGTGCCATTTCTATAAGTAAAGTTTATGGACCAAACTGTGACAGGACTTTCAAACCTGGACATGCTAGAAAACTGATTGTTTCCCAAAAAACATCAAGATACGAAACACTTCATTTTCATGAAAGATGGTGCCCAGGATCACTTTCACTTAGAGGCCCAAACAGCATCATTCCTAGACGATGGGTTGGAAGAGGTGGACCACGGGAACTTGTTCGTCGTCTGTGGCCTCCCAAGTCATGCGATATTATCTGACAATTTTATCCGTGCGGGGGTGCATGAAAGAAAGAATGTTTGTCCCACCTATATGCCTGCTATACTCTTGAAGATCTGAGACATCGAATTGTTACTGCTATGCTATGAGGTTAATAACTAGGGACCAGTTGAATCGTGTGTGACAAGAAATGTACACTGTTTTTTATGTTTGTCGCGCAACATGGTGCTCATGTTGAGTGTATAGAATGTGTTTCTGTCTTTTATCATTTGTTTCTAATAACTTCGAAATCTGCTTTTTTTTAATAACCCTCAATCTATATTATATTTTATACACACATTTCAGACACATTCAACCATATTGTATAGTTTTCAAAAACATTTAATGCATATATTAGACCTTTTTTATAGATTTATAGTCAAAATTATGGCAGGAACCTTCATTGAAATACACGTGGAAACTATATAGTATGTGGTTTATGTGCCTGAGATGTGTTGTAAAACGAATGAAAAACATGGAAAATTCAAATGATGAATAATATGTCAATTAGAAATAATTTGATCAAAAATATGAATTTTCACGAAAATCAGAACAATTTCGTAGAAATCTACGTATTCTTTAATATGGGAAAATAGTAAAAATTATCTCATTTTGTGACTGATTGAGCAATATTACAAGAATTACATATTTTTGAATCATAGGCAGTAGCAATTCATTGAGCATAACAAACCTTTTGTGCTCAAATTTTGATAATTTTCAAAAGTAGCTCCCGCCGTACTATGTACTAAAGTGGTCATATTGTATAGGTAGGTATAACTCAGTTGGAAACAGGCAGGTCACAATAAATTACAATTGCGCACATATTTCTGTATTAATACTATTATTATAATATTATTTACTATTTCATTTTTGAAAAATGTTAGTATAGTATTTGGATTCCCTGTACCTTATCAACATTACTCTATGGCAACCGCGTCAATTTCTTAAATAGATGTATATATTTAAATATTATATCGAAAAATGCACATGTCTGCATATTACTTTTAAATAAGTAGAAATTTAATAGATTGCTATATTATTACAATAATTGTTTCAAAAACTTAAATCTGTTTAAAAATTGATTAAATCTTTGGGCTCAATAGGCAAACTATCATGATTTTTTTTCTTTATAATACACACAACAGTCATAGAAAAAAATGATATGTATTTTATCTACAACACCAGCTGTTGTATTACGCAACATTTGGCGTATTACAATACACATTATACTGTATATTGAAGAACACACGCAAATAACAATAACTCAGAATGCCACCCTCATACTTCGACTATGATAAGAGTCTTAATTCCTGACCCGTCTATTGTTAATCATACTAATAGGCTTACTTTATTCGCATGCCGTTACCAGTGGTGACCGATTGTTTTACAATAAATTATCTCCGAGTCTTCTATAATAATTCTACTATACCGGCATTGAAGTAAACTAACCTCTATCTTTGATTTACTAGCAAGTATTCTGTCATCTTCCAATATTATACCAAGATATTGTGCTCGTTTATTAATAAAGACTACTGAAAATTGCAGTCTTCGAATGCATGCTTCAAATATGCACACGACTATAAGGGAATGAAATCTGTATCAACTTCTGTATACTCGGAACTGCTTATATACTGAGCTAGCTCATTACTTACTTCATAATATACTAAAACTGAAACAAAAGTCTGGCATTTGTTTTCTTGATTCCATCCTAACCATTGTATTCACTGGCCAACCCCTTACACGGACTGTAGATGGAATTATATAATACACTTCATTTTATGGAGGTGAGTTTAATAAAGTTATATTTGCATAAGAGACTAATTTAGCCTGTCAGTAAAATAGTCTATTGTCTAGGCGGTGTCTCTGTTTATTTTAATGCATAACGTGAATTTTCTTTTTTTTCATTCATACATATATTTTTTCATTCATTCATAGACGCATCTTATTAAATCGATTAAATTAAAAATGTTAGTAGTCTTGCAATGCTGATTAAATTGTTATGGTTTTAGAAATAATATCAGTTTACTTTTGACGATTTCTTTGTCAAGCCTATTTTGATCAATTTAATGTGTTCAGCTGCTCCGGTCAACTTTACATAATATCTATATTAACGAATTTTCATAAATATTAATTATCTGCTATTATTATCGTATTTATGATTGTAATAATACTTTACATTTCACATGATCAAATATAAGTAGTGTGCTGTATGATACAAAGTAATAGATTATTATTTCTGATGGATAATTGCTAAAAAAATTTCATAAATCGAATCGCATGTCTCGGTAACAAAATATTACATTTTTTCAGAAAATTAAAAACTATGTTTTTCATAACTACTATTTCAAAGTTTCTTATTTGTGTGTATTTGTTTCATGCATTTGTTTATGAATTTATTCTCATTGATTAAACCAATGAAGTATATAATTACTATTAACTGAAACAATTTAAACCTTTTTATAATAATTTGTGTTACAGTTAATTTGATTAATTGATTAAATTGAACACCCATTCAATTGTATCGCTTCGTTTTCAGTTTGTATTTGTTATAAATGTTATAATTTATAACCGTATACAAGAAAAAATACAATAAAGCGTGTACTACAACCTTAATTTTGTTTTTTTACTATCCTACTCGTGCATTCATATTATACCTTTGTACAACTATGATGCTCAACATAGTCGATATCTCTAATTACTATCATGGTAGCTAAGTCTCAAACTATTTCTACAGCAGAATATTAAAACTTTTATCTCCTTAAATATACCTATATGTTAAACTCACTCTCATATACACATCTAATTACAAAATAAATATTCAAACACTGAAATCAATAGTTAGGGAGTCTATGTGCGGTGATTTCTTCCACTTGCTTAAATGTCAGTCCTCTCTATTGAGTCTCACAAAAAAGCTCACTTCAATAATGTTTAAAAGGAATCCACCAGCCGCATATATAATCTCAAGCATCTCACTCACGCCGTTTTATGCAAGTTACTCAGCCTTTTTTTGATCATATCTTGTGCTTCAGCAGTCCACAAAAACAACCACTACTACTACTACTACAGTTAGAACTACATTCAGAAGCAGCTGCGCTAAGCGCAACGCATTCACCTACGAGGTAAGAGCCGCTTTCTTCGCCTTTTAAGTGCGGGTATAGAACCTAAGGTGTAAATTTACTTGAGGCAGCGGACTGTTTAATGCTTGCTCGTCCCTGAACTTCTCTCCTCTTTTATTTCAGGGCCCTCAACCGGAACCCAACTACAACGCAAACAGTAGCAGTAAACACTCCACGCTAGACTACAACGCTGACGATTCTTGCTGCGAAAGTTCCGACTACGAAGAATACAACAGCTACGGTTATTGCAGTGACAGCTATCAGCATTATCCAATGACTGACTCAGTACAAGAAGAAAACGGGGGTGGCAAGCGTACCAAATCCGGAGTGCGTATCGTTTTCTGCAAACCACCACCCGAGTCAGATCAGAAAAGTGGGACATCCGAGGCCTCTTTCCCTCACAAAAGCTCAATTTGCGATACGAAACAACAAAACAGTAACATGGCAGCTGAAGTGGTTGTACAGGAGCAACAAAAACAAACTGAACAATATTTGCTATCTGTAGCAGCAAATATGGATACAACAGTACCACTGGACACACAGTCCAATAATTCATTGCTTGACAACACAGTACCACCGGATAACGCAAGTAGTGATAATTATGTTACTTACAACATTAGCGGCAACTCTGAGCAGACACCATCCTTTCCGGATTTAGATAATAGTATTCACTCATCCACCATAAAAGAGGACACAGACCAGGCTAAATCATCATTCCAAATGGAGACAACGAACGGCGGTAGCGAGGATTCATTTCCTAACTATTCGGCACCGGTTTTCGCCCAACTGGAACAAGAAGTCAGTGATGAAAAGGAGACACTAAAAACTGCATTCATCTCCGAAAAGATCACTTCTCCAAAATCCATTCCACGCGCCGAGTTTGACGATGGCAAGATATCGATGTCTGCATTAGAAGCCGATACTGCTCTCCCACAAGACAGAGTTACCAATCAATTCGAACTTTGCAATGATTACACCTCGTCCACATGGCAACCGCATCATACGTCATCACCAATTCCACTTTCTCCGTCTTCGTCCATTAAACAGACTTCCTCTGAAAACCATGCGAGTGTTGACCAATCAGCATCGTCAACGTGGCGACTGACTGAGTCATCATCGACTCCTCCTCTGCCAATCGAATCGTCCTCATGGAAACAACATTCACTTCCTTCTTCCTACGTTGACCAATCAGAAGAGGACCTGTGGCGGCATGACTCATCATCCACCGCACTGATTGGCGACAAGGCCTCTGCATCGACCAGTAATAACCAATTGCAAACACGCGACGACTTCTCTTCGGATAGGAAGCCTCTGGCACTCCACTCGCCACTGTCCGTTGCCTCGACGGACGATCGATTGACGGAGCCGCTCACGGAGTATCGGCCTCCAGCCTCCATGACAGATGTGAGAGAAGAGGATATGTCGAATAGAGGAATTTCTGACTTCGTATACTCTTCCTCAGCTCGACTTGGAGAGCAGAATAAATACTCCGTGCTCGATTCAGACAGAAAGGACTATCGGCGTGACAATGGATATTCAGATCATTCGGTAAATTCCGTGGATTGGTATTGATATTTGAGTTTAAAGTATTTTGGAATACGAAATAATTATTTCGTTCAAAAAATGTACCTATATCATAGATGCGTTCTCTATTGTAGCGTTGATAGAATAATAACGTATGCATTTATTTAAGATGTAGCTATCGAGCGAAAAGTTAGCTATAATGAGGTGTATACTTATGTGTTATAGTATTCATTAATTACTACTTTTCTAAAATTATATCAAATATTATTTAACAATATTCTTCGCGCATGGATTGGTTTTCAAAATTTACTTAAATTTTTGTTTATTTAAATTTATTTAAATTTATTACTAGTTTTTTTATGTTTTTGATACCATGTTTTTCCATGTTTTAATTTTACTTCTGAATTATCCATTTATAGACTTTAATCCCAGTTTCATGTAGCAGTTATAATTCCAACTATAGAGTACAGTGTAAACTGGAAAATTAAAAAATTTAAATATAGTTTTTGAATACTATTTTTAAACTTTGGAGTGTATATTTAATTGTTTTAAAGGGAAATGAAAATAGAAAAATAATATTCATGTGTATTAAAAAATGAGACTAATTTTGTAAAAGCCTCTCTGCCTGGGTTAGTATTAATTAAGCTACAATTAAAAGAGAACACAATATACATAACAACAATACATAAATAATTGCTACATATGAAGAACTAGTAAGCAGAAATCATAACATTAGACAAAACTATAATCATTATATTACATTAAACAGAACTAAAATAACGAAAATTAACGAAATAGCAAGATATAACAGAAACACAAAAGCTAAGATCTAGGACATTAGAAAATATCCCAAATATATTGGCTTCTTATTGGCTTAATGTACTTATGATGAAAGGTTTCTCTATTCTTATTCTCCAAGTCTTGAGTAGATTTTTCAAAACATTTAAATTAATCTAAGGAGAAGTTATTAAAACACTGGTTGTACTGCAATAAGGGCTTATTAATTACGGAATTTAATTTAATATTTTGTATTGTGGGAATTTCTACACTAAATATCATTTGGCCTATTTAGGTAAGGTCTGAATCCACTAAACATGTAATTTGATCTCAAAATTCTCGAAGTCACTAATTTAAGAGAAAAATAATTTTTATTTTTTTTATTCTGAAAACGACAGATATTTTTTACAGAAATAAAAATTGAACGACACGTTTTTTATTTATTTTTTAATTGATGACTTCTCTGTAAACTTAGGCCAATTTGAGAAAATGTTAAGAGCTCTGTTCAAGAAACAAAGAATTATACCTTTTCCGAGTAATTTTTCTGAGGACCTAGAGTACGAAAATTTAAAAGGAGACCATAAATATTTGTTAAGGTTATCATCGACATAGTGATAATAAAAAGGCTTAAGAGGGTGATTAGCACTAAGTCACCATCTTTCTAGGTGAGCCAGAAAAATATTCGCTAAACTGAGTTACCGTAGCTACGTAACTCCATCTATTCGTTTAAATGGACGAAGTGGAAGAAGTATTACTATAAACATAATTTCATACAATATTGATGGTTTCATTTAAAGGAAGTTAATATAAAGCGATTTAACGTCAAAATTAACTAAATGATCGTTACTGGAGATAACATGTAAACATTTTAAATTAGATTCCGAAATTATACATTTATTACAGTGCAACCAATGTTGTAATAACTTCTTGGAAGAATTTTAGAATTCTTGACATATCTAATCATGACTTGGAGAATAACATTAGTGAAGCCCTTCACATTAAATACAATTTAAAATTAAATTAAATATTCAATTACATCATGTATAGCGACAGCCAATTTATTTGGAGCTGTTCTATTGTCCTAGTTCGCAGTTTCTGTGTGTCTGTATCCTGTAATTTTATTTATCATATCGATTTATGTTCTGTCTAAAATTGAATATCATATTTATGATTTTTTGTACCATAAAATAATGTTTGTTAATCTATTTATTATTGTAACAACGCTTTATACCTATAAATTATACTAGTATTTCTTAATTGTAGTTTAATATATACTAACTGAGGAGGCAGAAAACATTTTGCGTCTTATCTTTTTAATACCCATGCATATATTTTTTATTTTAAAAATTTTAAATCAGTTGACTTATATTATATATTTATATAGGTCACTGTATATATCATTGTTTTCCATTTTAAAAGAATTTGTAAATTTTTATATTGTCCATTTTGTCTACAATTTAAATAGTTTTTCGTGGTGTATGTATTTATATATTAATAGTGAACTTTCGTGAGAGAAATAAACCATCAAAATTTTTTCATATAATCATACTTTTATCAAGCTACTTTACGACTTTTTACTAAATGTAGATATAAAAACGAGGTATGTTATAATATTTTTAACTTCCAACCTGTATATATCAAGTATATATATATTAGTTATAATTATACAATCATCATTTAATTTTTTTAAATTCATGTGTGTAATTAACTCCTCCTTTGCTCATATATAATAAAATAAAATATCTTCTTTGTAAGTGCATATAGTTTTAATTCTCAACTAGGAATTAAAGGGCCGAAGCATTTCATTTTTCCTTCGATACAAGTGTTCTTCTATAATATGCTTTACTCTTATCAAAGTTACCTTAAATATTACTAAAAAATACTTTATATTCCAAATATTGCACATCTACATACTTTCTAACTTTACTATGTAAATATAGATTGAGTTACACTGGTCATACACACAGTTAAAATTGTTAAAATTTATTCTCTCTTTCTGTGCGTACGACATAAAAAGAATCCAAAACTCAGTTTCTATTCCTTTAATTTTGCTACAAAAAAGGAACTTAAAGCTCATTTTCTAAGCACCTTATAACTTACAGAATGCAACTTTAAACAATGGACAACTCTTAGAAGTTCTTGTATCTATTTCCGGGTAATGTCAGTCATACATTAATATCATTACATATAAGGTACAGCATCTGACAGTGTCTTGTTAATCTTTTGAGGGTCAGCGCTCCTATAATGGACAGCTAGAGGCAAGAAGACTACAAAATAATAGTATGTATCATACATATATTAGCATAATTCAGGGTTCTTCGACGTTGCAAGGTGAAAACTCTGCCTCAGCTTGAAATCAAACTGTCGGCATTGGAGAGGTAGTGTAAGATACGCGAAATTCTCAACATATTATCAAGCTATTGATGAATAATGGAGCTGAAATAATAGTCTTTCGCTGAGCCAACCAGGTTGAAGGAAGAGACTTATTTACAGAGTGAGGAGAGGAGATGAGAGAGAATTAAGGAAAGGGTTAGAAATAAGGAAGGATAATTTTGTCAGATATGACAAAAGAGATCTCATAAAAAAGGATTGTGGCGCCTAAACATTATTAAATACTATATGGTAGAGTACTTTAGATAATTATTGTCGTGGTTCGTTAGTTAATCATCGTGTTAAAGGATCCTGGAAGATCATTTATTCCTTTGTCTTGTGTGGCAATCTTCAGCTCGCCTTGTCCACAACAACCTCGGCATTCCACGACCCGTACGACTCTTACAGCACAACCAGCGCTGCCAGTCTTCACCAACTACCCCATCAGACCCTTCGTCCCACCTCCTCGACAACCTTCGAAAATATCGGCGCCATGGAAACAACTCCCCACACCACCGCCAGCGATATCTCAATGACAACAGCCACCTCTGTCACTTCCACTACCGCCGCTTCTCAGCGCGTCATTCGACCAGTTCCTGTGATGGAGAATGACCAACTAGTCCCCCCTGTATCACTGGAGCCTTCAGCGGTCTCCACGGCAACCGCAATAGCCGCCGGTCGGGTTAAGAAATCCACACGATTCAGCGCGGATTTGACCACCTCGGCCCACCTAGCAACCACCAACAGTGGCGGCAGCAACGCCGAGGTGTCAGGAAGCAGAAGCAGCTCGCCCCAACGTCTACTCACGCACTACACAAGCACCGGGGATGTGCTGAAAAAGTTCTCGAATAAATGGGAGAAGAACAGGACTCGGCATGACTCAGACTCAGGTCGGACCTCGGCTATGGGAGGTGCTGTTGATGCACCTCCGGGCATGGGACCTCGAGTTGCGAGTCTGGATAATTTCTCCAAGGTGAGCATAGACTAGGAGCCTCAGTTTTTGTGTGGCCAAAATGGTCCTGAGATAGTGTTTTTACTTGAACGAATTGGTTCATGCTATACGTTACATTTATATATTTAATTTCGAGGAATTATTTGGTATATATTATATCTATGTGATCTATTTTTTTGCATCTATTTTAGTTTTGATATTTAATAAATTCCGTTAAATTATTGATTTTTTCAATAATAGCCTTTACACTAATATAGTATTATATTAAATATGACGGTAAATACACTAATTAAAATTAATTTATATGTCTAATATAAAAGGATAAAAAGAATATAGACAATTTTATTTTCATCTATTGACTGCTAGCGAACCAATCATAATATTAAGCATTTGCTAAATTTAAACGCTCAATCGATATGTCTATTTCTGCACGTATTACATACTAAGTTTATAACGGGAAATAGGCAATAATTTCAATAGATTTTTAGTATGGAATGCATCAAATGAATGTGTTCTCCCAATGCTTATTATCAACATGTTGTAATAAATATTTGAGAAAAACACTAAAGATTTTACTCTACAACACTTTTCAAGTTAAAATTCACACTTGATAATCAAAAAATCATTGTTTGAATATCCTTTTTAAAAATATTGTTTCATAATAAATCGATATTGATTAATTTCTATCTGTTTAATATGGGCATTTTAATGACCCTTATTTGAATAATACAAATGAGAATAATCATCGTAATACGCCTACTTTTATACTAATCTTATGTTATATGTATAGCCTTTTAAGCGTCTAATTAGTCTTATATTATTTTTTCAACTTTGGCCCTGCTAAATTTTATAAGATAAGATGTACATATATACATATAATCCACAATACCCACATTAGACATCATTTAGATGAAGATGTATACTTTTAGTCCGTCTGACACTGTATCAATTGTAAACTACCTGACTACATTGTTCTGTCTTTTATGCCTCAATAATTCTTTAGTTACAGAATACCTCATCCATCTTTCTCGTGATAATTATACTAGGTAAATGTAGGTGCAGAACTAATGGCGAATAGGTCTTAATAGAAAGTTACTAGAGAACACTAAATTTATGGACCTCAAGTACGGTAATTTCTGATTAATTAACGCGAATATATGTATATTAGCTGAGCATATACACACACTTGCCTTGGTTCACTATCTTGACCACTGTCTCCTAATATACGAGTATGCACAGAGTAACAGTCAAAAGAGTCACATTAATCCGTACTTTACATAAGTAAATTCGATCGATACAGCCGTGTTGTGTATCATATTCTGTTAACTTGACTAACTAATTATGAATTCCAGTCAATTCTCACTCAATAAAGTTGGGTGTTTTCAATAATTTCTACAATTGCAATTAAACGTAGCTTAAAAGCATAGCCTAGTTTGTAATTTTCTTCAAATCCATCGCATATGCCAAAGCCACAAGCAATGCATATATCATTAATTCCAATCAGTTCTCCATTAGAAATATGTATATGTATTATTTTGTATTTTAAGATTCAATTCTCATTATGGATTGGTGTAGTCTGTCAGTTATCTGTCAGTTTGTTTTGCATTAAACATTGTTTTGTCTCATATATAACGAAATGCTATTCCCGCATAATTCATAGGTATATATATATATATGTATTTAATAAAAACAATGTTAGCATATATATATATTGATTTCACAGAGTTTATCGATTGAAATTACCTGTTCTTCGTATTTTATTAGTATAATTTATATGCACTTGTACGGTGATGTTAAAAAATCTAAAAGTCGGCATTTTTGTTATGTAATGCTTTACATTAAGCTGCAGTGCTAGGCAATCAATATCTATGCAATAGCCACAATGCCTAGCACAACTAATGGAAAGTACTGGGAAAATAACCGATAACATGATGAAACTCAGTCATTAACTTTTCTTAGATTTCCGATCTACCTGAATATATATCTAAATTCAATGTCTAGAACATAAACAGTTCACTAATATCATCTGAACAAATTGTATGGAGAAGTTTCGCGGAGACTACATTTTAAAGAAATTATTCTGATATAAATTCATTGTTATAGTTTTCCTTTATGATACGAATATATATATAGTGAAACTTGACACAACGTATAATTACTCAGAAGTTATAACATGATTATATTTAACTTTCATTACTATTTCCAAAATGTCTAACTACAACTGAAAATTATTTATTTTTCGTTTTTAAGAAAGTACAAAACATTGCCCATAATATCACGACACATGTAGGATACATTTTGCAATTTTTGTCTTATTTGTCTTACACGCTAATTCTTAGTAATATCAACAAATGAATTCACTTTAAGTTTTTCTTCTATTTTTTGTGTGCAGTTGGATACATAAAAGAAATATTATTTATTTTTATAAATATTCAGTAAAATTAAAAATTAACTCTATGCATTATAACTACGCGTGATATACTCGTAACAGCAATAATAGAAAAATTATTAAATTTCTATATCATTATATATATACAATAAAAATGGAACTGTATATGAAGCTGTGCAAATGAGTTATACAGAATTTATAGTTTAATTTATCCATTAAGCAATAACATATCATTTGAATAAAATGTATATTTTATTATTTAGTTTACTTAATATATTTTTTACTTCAAATATGTCCTCAAACATTTGCAATGTTTCAAAACTATACTAAGGTTGATATAGCTAAAACCGCAAGAATATATGTCAAAATGGCGATATATATATATACATACGTTTTAAGAGAACGCTCTTTAAATCATTCAAATATATTGTTAGGGTTTTGAAAAACTTTAGAAAAATTAAATGCAATAAAATTTCTTAAGTTTAGTATGACTTGTTAGCAAAATCTAAGCCATTATTATACGTAAATTATTGTTCGGTACTTATTATACAAAATAATCATTGTGTTGCGACTTGTAGATGTCTAGCTGTCTAAGCATTAACAAGCCAACGACATTTTGTACTAAATTTCAATTTTTTATCCATGAAAAAAATGATTTTTTATTCCACAGACCACAAAGTGTGTTCCTACACGTTGCTACACAGTGTTCAACATGCTATGCTCTACACATCATTGTGAAATAAAGGATGAGTTAGTTTAGCTTGTAGACATAAAGCACTTCCCTTAAAATTTTGACTCCATTATTATGAGCGATCAATCGATATTAAATTTAGCATTCGTTGTCCCTGGTAACGATGTTGACTAAATTTTCGTATGAACGCTAAGCTGCTGCCATTCTATTCTACTAACCGTTTTGTGCTGAGCTGCGAATTATACAACGAAATCTTAGAGTGGGGTGGATTCTCTGAGCTGCTCTGTCTATCTGCCGTAGGTTTACTAGATGTTGTTGGTAGGTACCCATATGCAGGTAAATGGGCCCCTCTTATGTCTTTTGTTTACATCCAGCTGTTAACAAGAGAGGCCTATGACTAGAGAGATTATTATACTAACAATCATAGCAGTATGACTGTTTTATACATTACTATATCTATTGAAATCAATATTCACATATGATTAATGATATATCTATCTCTTCTTGTACAATATCGTGTAATTACGTGTAATTTAAATTTATAAATTTATACAAAAAACATTCGTGGAAACTCGATGGTAAATACATCAATATTGAAATTACTTAATCAAATATGTGCTAAAAAAACATGCTAACAAAATATTCGTAAATATTATTAGAAATCTAATGGGCGTCATCAATAAACTATAATTTAATTTCTTCCTACTAAAACATAGATTATTTCTTCTTAAAGTATATTCATATTTCTTGCAAGAAATCGTTTCTAAAATGTTTCATAAAACAGGACTCTATAGTAGCGGCTTATTGCAGCCTCGTTTAAATTAAAATGATAAAAATGGTATATTCATGACTACAATTTACATGTTGAATTTTTATCTCTTGAGAATATATAAATCTACTCTTCAATATCTCTAACTATTTATAAACCTGACCATTGCTAGTATACGTGTATGTGTATCTGGAGTTAGGGGTTACATGTTTCTTATAGACAGTGCGTGGTTTCATTGCATTACTAAAGCATTCGGAAACGTCACGACGACGTTAAATTTCCAAATTTTCTTTTCCATTTTTAAGAAATGAAATTATTGCAAAACAAAGTTTCCAAATGCTACAGCAATAGTTCGGGGAACTATATAGGGTGACACAACATGGCCCGCATATAAAATCAGTCTGGATTACAGAGGCATTTAGTTAAATAAATAAGTTAATCTACCACTCGAATCGCAGGTATTAAAATACCTACTCAGTTGCGCGACTGTTTTACATTATTGGAGTAGCTGGCTTATGTTATGTGCAGAACGCGTGCGTCACCTCTGTTGCCCCATCGGCAAATTTGGATATAAATATATCATATATATAGTGTCAACATTGTTCATATCACTTTTGTTATGATAATCAAGATTCAGAAACCTCACAAAAAAACAGTTTTTTAATTGAAACTGAATCAAAGTTTAAACATCTAACATGACTAAGTGTATTAAGCATTCAATTGATGCACGATTCAGACAAATTTTAGTCGAAGTTTAGTAAGTACTCAAAAAGTGGGATGAGGATAGCTCACACCGTTACAAATACATTGTTCTAATGTATAAATAGGTGGTTTTAATTATAGACTTTTAAAGGAAATTTTGCATGGAAACATGAAGTTATTATTTTATCTTAATCTTTGATAACTAAGACAACTGTATTAAATTAACGGAGCAGAAATGTTTAAATTATTCTTCATATTCAATATTTTTTATATGTAATTCCAAACAATTTTAAAATAAAATAAAAATTACTTGTATTTGAATATGCCCATATATGTAATTACCATAATATTCTTATTGAAATAATTCGTAAATATAAACTAAATATATTTTATCTATTTAAGTATCTCCATTCTTTTTTTATAAAACAATATATTATAATCTATGTAGTTAGTAAATTTTAAGGCCATTAAAGTTGTTCTATATTGTGCATTGTGATAAGGTTTAATAGTTTTCCATAATTGCTACGAATTATCTGATAACATTAGAATTATTTTCTAAACCTAATTTTTACGAAAAATATTTAAAACATTAAACATTAAATAAACATTATTAAAAAACTGAATAAAATCAACTACCGTATATAATTTCTTTGACCATTGCTGAATAGATATGATGTTTAAAATTTTGGATAATAAAAATCTGTACTCTACGATTATTCTCATCATAATAAGTCTCGCGTGCTGACTTTTATAATGTATAAAGAATTCAATTATTCGATTTCTTTTTATCTTTATAAATGCCTTTTGGTAAGTTACTTCTGATTTCTCTATACTTAAAGCTGGAACATTGTCTCGATCGTTTTAATAATTATACCTATATATTTATATTGATTGAAAACTTAATTATTCAAAACCCAAAAATCTTTTTGATAAATATATCGATGTCGCATTGTTTTAAGGGTTATTTTTATGACATATAAGCAATTAACAGTAAATAAGCAAAGCATATTTAATACACTATTTATTGTTTGAGGAGTTTATATTTTATTTACTTTTAAAATATATAGGATGCCTAAATTTGACAAAATATTAAATAAAAACAAAAGCTTTAATTAATTGACATCACTACAAAATAACTGCACACATTATAATATCTGAAATAAGCATGATGTAATTTAGATAATTTAATATTTTTTTATCATGAATATGTTATTTTTATAAATAATTGTAAAATATCAAAAATTGGAAACCATGCAGCATTTAAATTTTTTTGTTATCACGTATTCATATAATGCAACTGAATATCAAATTATAGTCTTAATTAAAATCTGTTTACACAAATTGTTATATAACTTGTATATTATACATGCATTATAAATCTACTTTTCAGGTTAGCAAAGTATCTCATTTATTTTTAGGTAATTGACTGTATTATTGTCGATATTAAAAATTTAATTGTATGGTAAATATGTCAATTTTAAAATATGAGTCAGACTTTTAGAGATATTATCGCAATAAATTACTCGACAAGGCTACTATATTGGTTTTAAGTGATTCCTATTTTCGTAAGATAATTTGGAATTTTGACAAATTAGTTAATATTCTTGTCATTTTTATCAATAATTCTGTAACCAGCGTTTGTTACTACGTACCTGCGTATATGAATGTGATATCAATACATATTCGGCAAATAATTATTCAATCGATAGGCGCCTGCATTGCTATAATCACTAAACTGAACTGAATTCATGAGTGAATGGTCAATGCTTACAGATATATAGAAGTTTTGTGGTCTCTAGCACCCGTATATTAAATAGTCTGTTTCATCTACTTTTTTTATAATGTCTTTGTCTAAAAACGATAATTCGTCTAAAAGACGTTTAGCTGTTTGGCGCTTATTACGAAGTGATTTGAAGGTATGTGTAGACTAGAATGTTTTTTAAGTTCATTGAATAATTAATTTATGTTTAGCTTGGGCACCTATGTCATATAGAATCACTTTTTGACTCTATAACTTAATAAGCCTCTTATTAAGCCTTATTTAACCTCCCTAAGTTTTTATTAAATTTTTATGTTTAAGACATTTAGGTATATCAACCCTAGGTATTTTATACTATAATATGCTTTTACCTTTATTTATCATTTTTGTATTATTGTATTTAAATGAAATGAATAAAATTGTTTCATTAGTTAAACTAATTTATTTATTTTTTAAATATTTGTAGCTTATCTTTTATAATTTAAAGACTAGGGTCCGACTAACATGTAAATATATTTGTATTTCTGGGACAAGCATGTGATTAACTGTATATGATGCAGCATAATTCTTAACAGGCAACATTTTAAAGAATTTACTCTTTCAAATAAGAGATAGACAGAAATGACGGGTAATAATTTATCTAAATTCAGTGTGCGAGCGTTGATCATTGGTAGACTGAGAAATTCCAAAGCTATTTATAAACTAATTTGTTTTAATGCAAAAGTGGGACGATTGTTTCTGCTATAAATATCTAATTAAGGTGGAGTCATTTTATAATAATTTTAAAGTTAAGAAGTCACTTTTTTTAATACATAAGTAAACATAAAAACAATAGCTATTATCATATTTAAACTAACTTACTCTTGTTGTTTCATATTATAGAGTTATGTGATTTTGCTTTGCCTTAGGATTGGATGCCTAGTTTTACTATCGTCTACGAATATGCACATATTTTTAAATTACTATGTTTACTTCTATTCACTCCTATTCATTGATTTAATTTACTAGAATATTATCCGACTAAACATCTAAAATCTCATGCAGCTAATATTCGCTGTATCAAACATGGTAAAACATATTTGTTACTTGTCGATGAAAAGTTCTTTATTTGAGTAACACGCTCAATATGTAGAATCGACAGTCCACGGTGATTCATGCAATTTGAGCAGACTAATAAAATAGGTAACTGACGCAATGAAGTTGTCTAAAATTGAATATAATTTTTTTATTAATTATATTTATGAAGTTTTTTTCTAGATTTTCTGTAATAAGTATAATATTCGACGAATTATAATTTTAAAACTGTTAACGAAAAATTTAGAGCTCTTAAAAAACTAATTAATTCGTTTTAATAGTCTCCTTATGAGATATCACGCAAGAATACTGGATTTTGACTGGATGACTGATCTTATCTCATCGGCGAAGATGCACGTATTTCAAGCACGTTGTGTCGTCACTACTGTGTACTTACAGCTGTAGGATATTAATCGATTTATTGATTAAATAAACGTGTTCTCTTTCTCTTTCCAGACATTCGCAGATCTACCTCCCTTGCCACCTCAGGACATGGAAGGCTTGAGAGAAGAAAACCTTCGACTCAAGGAGAAGTTGAGAACAGCTGAGAATTCTCTCCAAGAACAAGTAACACGACCGAGTTTATATAATAGACTGTTAAAAGAAAATATTCTTATTTACTCCCGGTATTACAAATTGGTGTTTCTAAATATTCTCCAATAAATAAATTGTAAAATTTAAGCATGATTTAGTTAGTACATTTCCAACCATGCATAAAATTAAACTATATTTCTTTGTAACTTGCATAATTACTGCTTTTATTTTATTTACAATACTCGAATAATACTGTATCAAGTTTCCTATCTGACTTTTCTACCACATTATATTTAAGGATTTCCTGTTTTACTATAAATTTTGTGCAACCCTTTATTTTCCGACGAATTCATATACAAAGTTCTATTCATACAAAAAAATATGCGACGCCTTATACTTTCAGCAAATTTAAAGAGATGACCAAAAAAAGGATTTTTAAAATCTTACGGCAAATTTATTTGAACTAGCACATTTTTCAAATCAATTTCTGACTTCTTTTCTACTAACTAGTACAACGTCCTTATTTATGACCCACTCTATTTATACGATTTATTTCCTAACGAATTCTCCTCTGAACCTCCGCCCTATCCCTCCGCCCTATCACCCCTGAAGGTCTCCTCTCTGAAAACGGCCCTCGAGGCAGGCCAGGAGAAGTGGGAGAGAACCAACCAGGAGAACAAGCAGCTCCGAAACCGAGCCGAGACCGACACCCTCAAGATCCAGCGTCTGGAGGAGCGGCTCCGGACTCTCGAGACCAGTTTGTTAGCGAGCCAGACGGAGAACCGGCATCTCCGCGACATGATGAAAACTGGGGGAGGGGAGGTGGACATGGGATTCCTGCAAGGCGGGGAGCATGACCCAGTACGGAGGCCGCCCATGGACGCCGCGCAAAGTCGGGACATTACGGCTCACAAGACTGGCAAGGTATAAGTTTCTTATCTGAGTCGATGAATATGACGCTTGATGTTTTTATGCACAGTTTGCTATTACCAGTACAGTATTTGTATTTTTTCTTACCTGTATGGTTTTCTTAAATAATGCTTTGAAATGACATATAAAGTAGCTTTAGATGTAATTTATTTTAATTTTGCTTCATGCAAGTTATTATTTTTTTAAGCATAATGTAAGTCAAATCCTGTATTTACTAGTAACTAATTACTAATTTACAAAGAGTATTACTCCATTTATATTGCCTTAAAATTATTTTTATAGTTACTCGATTTTTAAAACTGGTTTTTTTTTACAGATTGTGCTGATTTTTATGCACATATATGGTATTGTTTAGGCATAGATTTAGAAAGGTCAATAAATTTATTAAAATGTAACTACTTTTTAATTAATTTTAATATTTCAGGATTTAATTTTTTTCGAAGTTATAACTTTTTGTTCAAATTGCAAACTTTTTAAATTGCGAGTTAATATTCTTATAAACTGTGCGAAATAAAATATGTTATTAAATAATGTAGTAATTTAGAATGACAAAATTATTAATATTTACTCTCTTCTAACTAAGTGTGCAATAGTATCATAATTAAAGGACGATGTGAGCTAGGTAGATTCATTCATTGCGCAGAGTTCCATTTATGCGACAATGCGTTACCTGCTTCTCAACCTGGGTCCCCAGCCACTGTGGCCTGTGGGGAAATGAAGAGGCCGACAAAGAGGCGATGGAAGCCAGTAAGATGAA
>JAYRBW010093748.1:0-20835 GCA_036023295.1 Invenusta paracnida
CTAATACCGCTTTATGAAATCAACATCAGACTAAATCTATTGATTGTCATAGAGTTACTACCGGGAGTAAGCTAATATCGCTTTATGAAATCCACTAGGGTGGACTAAACCCAACCTAACCCTAACCCTTAGGGTCGATTGAATATGTTGTGACTAAATATGTAGTAAATATGACTAGATATATATGAAAAATAATCAATATTTTCAGAATGTATTCTACCTAAGAATTCAATTTTCCGTCCAGTTTTTAATTTAAATTCAAAAATATAAATATTTTCGTTCGGCATTGTTTACTTTTGAGGTAAACAATTAATGATAAAATCATAAAATATTTAGGTACTACAATTTTGAATGTAGTACCAAAACGACCACGACCACGCTTAATATAAGGTTAAAATCCTTTCTTAGACAATTTGGAAACCAAAATTTGTAATATAATATTTTGTTAAAAGATTGAAAAATGCCTTTTATTTAATCTTTACTATAATGATTAAGTAAAAAAAATAATTGAAATAATAACATTATTTAAAAATAGAAAATGGGATGAAATTTTTATTTGTGATCAATGTTATTTTTAAATACATTTAATTGCAATACATTTTTGGTATACTACCATTGTATTTTATGGTACTACGAAAGGTGTGGGCTGCTGAAAATTTATAGCTGGCGAAATGTTAATATTTACAAAGCTAGCGTTAAATTAAGGGTATTATTAATGTTATTATAAGAGCTGCTTCAACGATGCACCGAACTCTAAAATTATAAAAATTATATATAAATAAGATTTGAATCGGAGAAGTCGATTGTGTGGCCAGTGGAAATCGAGTGGTTAAAAAGAACATTATAAATATTACATATCAATTTTGTAATGCTTTGTTATATGTATAAGTTAAGTTATACTAAAAACGTGTACAGTAATTCGTTGAAATAAAAACAACGGCATGAATACAAATTCCGTCTAAAAACTTACGGGGATTTATTGTATAATTAAAGGAAACACGATAAACAATTCATTTCTATATAAAACAAAGTTTTTTAAGAACCCTAAAATATACAGATTAATGAATGTTACAAATGTACTATAAAAATATATTATGTTGAATCAGTTTATGATGTGCACAATCAAAAAAGAATCAGACAGAATAAAGAGTGAGGAAGCAAAATGAGATATATGCATTGAAACGTTATGGGAAATCAAATGGACCTTTGAATTCTGTCTAAATTTGTAATAACTACTTGGGGTAACATGAAGATTCGTTTAGTGATGAGTATTAATCAAAATTCATTTGCATAGTCAATTTTTATAAATTGATGATTATTTTAGAAAATTATCATTTTTGACTTGCACAAAGAAACCCGTTCTATATATGTAATGGCCTCACTAGTTCATAACTCTATTATTCAAGCATTACAAGGAATAAAATAGCAGATTATGATAAAATAAGTTAGATTTCTTGTTTGGATTAAAGGAAGGTAGAGTTATTTAGAAGCAAATTTTCATTTACATTCAAGACTAAAAGTCAATAATTTATGGATACAATGTTGTCAGCCAACAAAATTTCGAAGTTCTTTTTACTGTATTGCATTATTTCGGACGATATAGACGGAAAACACACCGTTTTATGATATAAATATTTGTAAAATGTTGAGTATTTCACTCTTTATATTTTTCTTTGAGATAGACAATAAAAATTTCTATCGTTCTATGGTAATGGGTCCTTCTCATCAGAGAGTTTTGTGCAAGAGATACCCTTAATTGCTAAATTTGTATTTCTTGAGCTTATCAATTATAAAAAATAATTTAATCATGCAATTTACATATTAGATCAGTATATTTTTTATACATATTCAACTAATAGTCTAATGGCTATTAACACGTTGAAGCGGTATAAACAGTGGAACAATTATAAGCACAATGTCGATGGCTATTCATAATTTTTATAAAATTTCGTTAATTGTTTCTGAGAGATTTTATACAAAACACATACTAAAAATTTCTATTTAACTAAAGTTCAAAAAAGTATACTAGCAATACAATAATTTGTATGAAATCCCTTTAAACATAATATATAAAATAAATAAATAATTCCAAACGACGCTCAAACATCGATAATTAAAGTCTAAAAACTATTGAAATTAAAATATTTCACTGAAAAGATACTTATATTTTACGTACTTTTATAAAAAACATACCATGACGAAAATTTACAAAATTATGATTACATTAAAAATGATCGACAATAGAAAACCGTTGTATCAATAAATTTTGTATACTAATATGTCGGAAATGTAGTGTTAATTATTTTGATTTTAAGACCAAATATTTAAGCTAACTTAACTCTATTCATATACTGAGCGTTTTTGCACATCCATATCTCGGGGGGAGCTGTTGATCATTAGGCTCCCTCTATAATATTTAAAATTCCTAACAGTAGTTTGGAAATTTCGCATATAATTAAACAAAGATGCGGTCAAAAATATGTTTTTAAAGGGGTGAAATTACACATCATTTAGAAAAATAAAATTTAGAATTTTTAAAATAATTTCTGCAAGTAAACTTATTTTTATTGTACTACTCTGATTGCAATTGGTGATTTCAACGCAAAAGATGAAGGCAGACTCTCAGACATTGGATACAATAGGAAAATATGAGCTTAGTGTTCGTAAGAGCTAATACACTTTGCTGTAGAAAATGACTTAGCGATTGACTAAACTCAATTCAAGCAACACAAAAGAAGACTACACATGGACGTCACATGATGAGCTTTCTAGAAAACAGATTGATTATAGTTCAAGAAGAAAACGATGGAAGACAGCGATTAAAATTGTAGAATTTTCCAGGAGCTGATTGTGGCACAGATCACGAACTGTTTTAATGACCGTACAACTAAAACTGTGTAACAAATAGCAGAAACTACAGTAGTTATATATATACGACCTTTTAGAAATCCCAGAAGAATACACAATTGAAAAAAGGAACCGATTTTCAGCATTGCTCAGGTTTACAGAAGAAATGAGACCAGACGAATTATGGGAAAATGTCAAATAGAACTCGTATAAATGAAATCGAAGAATAGAGCAAGGTACGAGGGGGGTTGATGAAACTGATTCGAAAAGCGTGCAGAGAAGATAAGCCATGTTTCTTGGAGAAAAAATGTGAGCATATCGGGAATCTCTGCTGCCAATAACGCCAGGGAGAAAAAAATCATTAACAAGAAAATTCAAGCCCAAGTTTAACGTGATAAAAGATGCAGGATAAAGAACACTGACTGAGTAAGAAGACATATCCAACTGTTGAAAAGAATACAGTGAACAAATGTATAGAAGAGACGAAGAAGAAGAAAGTTATGGATATTCTAGAAGATCATTCAGATAATGAAGAAATGAATCTTCTTCCATTACGCTCTGAGATAGAGTGGGCGATAAGACAGTTGACAAATCTCCAGATTGTGATTAAATACCGGCAGAAATACTGACGACAAGTGGAGAGGAAGGGATAAGTATCATGCACAAAATTGCAATAAGATTTAGAAAACAGGTGAATGGCCAGTTGATTGGAGAAGATCTGTATTTATACCACTTCCAAAGAAAGACGATCTATGGTTGTGTTCCAACTACCAAACTATTTCGTTAATCTGCTGCCATGCAAGCAAAATCAAGCTAAAAATTCTTAATGAAGAGGCTATAGAGGGAAAGCTTGAAATGGAGGTAGATAAAGCTCAAACTGACTGAAGAGGAAGGGGAACAAGAGATCATATTTTCAACTTTCGAATGCTTATTGAAAAATGCAGAAAGTTCAACAAAAGGAAAAACTTGAAGATAGACGTCAAGACAATAAATTATTTATGTTTTTCATCGATTTCTCTAAGGCCTTTGATTGTATAAAACAATGATTTATGGAGAATTAAAAGAAAAATTGGGTTCTCAAAACAGATAGTCATGCTTATTGAAAGCCTCCGTACAAAGAACAGCAGTCAGCGATGAGGCTGGAGCATAAAACAACGGAATGATTTAATGTCGGAAAGGGAGTGAGACAAGAGTGCAAATTATGTCATCACAACTAGGTATATTCAATATTTACACAGAATATATAATGTGTGATATAATGAAGATAGACAGGATTACGCGAGTTAAAAACATTGGGGTAAGAAAATACTTGAGTTACGATATGCAGATGATACTGTACTTTTTTTAGAACAGTGGATGGGCTTAGTAATATATTGCAGGCAGTAAACAAACATATGTAGCAAAGTATATATCATTCGATCTGAAAATGAATGTAACCAAAACAAAACTAATGAAAATATACAAGTGTAGGCAGGACACAGTGATCATTAGGATTAATGAAGTGTATTGTCAAATTTGAGTACTTGAGATCATTGATAGAAGCAAATGGAAATAGTTTAACAGATATTCGAAGGCGCTTGGCAATAGGTATGAAAACAGTGGAAAATCGTAATTATCTATGGAAGAGGACCAATAAGATATACTTAAAATCAAAATGCTACGGTCACTGGTGTTCCTTATGGTAATCTATGAGAGTGAAGCTTGGACGATCACGTCAGCAGATACAGACAGAATTAGAGCTTTTGAGCGGAAGTGCTATAGAAAGGTTGTGCACATCCCGTGGACAGCACGAAGAACGACCAAATCAATTCTGAGAGATGGAAGTAGATTCTGACTGGATGTTACATTTTACACAAGGGATAGAAGCGGCGTAATATTGGTCACATCAAAATATATGAGATTCTAGAAAAGAACATTTTCGAAGAAAAAGTTAAAGGAAGGTAGAAGAGGCCGCGAGAACCAAGGATGAGATGGGGACAGGGAATCAAAGACACGCTCAACATGGACAAAACAACAGCAGAAATGGCACGGAATAGGAGCTCCTACCGCCACGCTGTAATGGCCGCTACGTCCGCCTCCGGATAAGCCATGATGATGACTTTGTAAATAATTCAATTTGTGAAGAATTTAACCAGGCAGTACTCGAATCAGTGTCATCGAATTTGAGACAAAAAGAATGTATTACATTTTTTACAAAGCAGGGTAATTTGATTGTATTATAATCTATAGAAATATATGTATCTGCATTTAATATACTACATTATATAATGTAGTTGTTTTGTATAATAGTTAGTTATCCGATCTCTACGGTGTAGTCGTCACATCTTCTTTGCGTGCACAAATGTGAATATAGTGCTAAAAAATGGTAAAACCTCATTTTTTGAAGTCACGGAAGCTTATACATTCGTTCATTTAATAATGACAGCAAAACGCAGAATGGGGCTGAAAGTCCTTTCGCCCCTTGACGATAAATAGGATTAAATCAGGGAATTCGTTTAATATTATTTTTTAAAGTATTATAGTAGTCCCTGGATTAAATTTGTTACATGCATTGTGATATTTAATATACAGCAATCGTAATTTCAGAGGTATCAACTTACAAACTTTGTATATTCAAGGCCGGGGCCCAATAATTAATGCTTTGTCGGTTAATTAAGTGCCTGTCGGTTTTTTACCCAGTTTTTGAAAATACATTTTTACAGATATTATGTTGTTGGTTAAACAGCGTTTGGGTTGCAGTAGCCCCCCTAATATAAAAATGGCGGCGCCGACCATGATATTATAGTAAAATTAAAGTATTATAATTGCATAATAATAAAGCGAGATAAAACTGTCAGTAAATACTTCATAAATGGAAATTTAATAAAAATTGATTTAGTGGAAAAAAGTATCTACTAAAACTTAAATAAATTGAAAGCATCTTCCTTTACAATATTGACTTTAATTTGATCGATAAGTATACAGATATCAACAAACCTACAATCCGGATATATTGATTAAATGTATCACAATAAATTCTTTAATATATATACTTATCTTTCCCTAAAATTAATTAATTTTCTATTCATCAATTTCTTAAATATTATTTTTGTATTTATAGAATGTTTAAAAAAAAATATTAGTCATTTAATGCACAGAAAGAAATATTTAAAAGAATATATGCTAAAGAAATTCTGTAGTAACAATCAATTATTTCTGAATAAAAGACAATAAGTAAGTTTTATTTATATGGGTAAGCGTGAATTACACATTTAAACATAATTAATTGGGAGTAATAGACAATACAATAAATTAAAGAATAGTGAAACAAAGCTTTATAATTACATTGAATCTTAATTCAACTTACACTTAGTATTTGAAATTACGTGTAATACTCAGATAGTAAAATAAGACAGATAGAAATAGACAAAATAAAACAGACAACAAATGAACTAAAAAATGGGAAAAGAAAGATGAAAATAATATAGCAAGAAGAATTTGCTCTGGGTACTCTTAAATGTTGAAGAAATGGAATGAATTTGATATAATGCTACATTATAACATAAGAGCGTAACCAGAGGTTAACCCGGCCCTATATGAGAGCTTTAAATGTGGGTACAATGATACATGTTATGAAGACAGTATATCTATAAGAGAAAGGGGAGACTAGTAAAAGTAGAGAAATAGGTCAGTGTTGTGCGTTATGCATAGATTACAAAATCTCAATACGTGAAAGACAACATCTCACTTAACAACTGCATATAATACTAATATACAGACAGAGGATACAACAGGATAATTAAAAGTGCACAGTGAACAGGATTATACAATGTAAATACAGAAATAGTACACGTAAGTTAATTTTGTGATCCAAGTATAATATCTAGTAATCACCTAGTTACTATTTAGACCGATATTGTACTGAGCCACATATATAACCTGGCTAGACTATAATTCTAAGCAACAAATTAACAAGTTATTTAAAAAAAAATAGACGTAGTTTGGAAAATTCACTCGCTCAAAACTCGCCATATAACTCAGGTAACTCATGAAAAATTTATCAGGGCTGTGTGTTTGTCATACAATTTTATAAAATTCTAATAGTAACATGCAAAATACAGATGAAGTGCCTACCACATTTTGATTAACTTGTGAAAAATTCGAATACAACAAAACAAAAAAAAATTATTAAAATTAATAAAATCAGTTGAAAAGAATATTTTTATTAAATACATACTTATATTATTACAAAAATTTCAAATCGCTAACTTAGAAAAATAGGTATGTATAGTAATCTTTCCAAAAGGGAAAAAACATAATTAATTAATATCTTTGACAAGGAAGCATTCAAATTGGAAGATGTACGGCATGCAATTCTTTCAGGTGTTGCGCTGTCAATAATTTCAGATGCGACTGTGATTTCTACCATATCAGATATTTTTTTACTGCTGCACTAAGCCGAAATCACCTTCTTGTAGCAAGGTAGTTGCAGAATTTATTTGCTTTCCAATTTATAACTTTTCTTTCTTCATTTCAATAACTTCTTAGTGTTTTTTTACTGTTTAAGATCGGTATGGTTTTCAGCCTGTGCTTTTTCTTATTCAAAGGATACTCTGTACTTCTGAGAAGCCCCTCTAAATGAGGAAATCCTTTTCTTAGTAACAGCAATTGCCAAAGGATCTCTACAAGCTGCATCAATAGCATCATTTACAAGGCGAACTCCATAAATAGTTTTATGAGAAAGAGAACATCGTCAATCTGTAACAAGCTGCTTGTTGAAACCACAGCCTTTTCTGGGTCAGCATTTCCATGTGACAAAACCACAAAACACTGGACAAATTTTGTCAACATTAGAAAACGAACAAGCAGAGTAGTTTTAGAACATTAGAACATTAGACATCAAGATCAGTAGTATTTGATGGAAGATCGTTCTGCTGAGAAAAGTCACCACTTATCTATAAATAGTGTCTCAATGATGATATGTGGAACCTTTTTTTAGTAAATAAAGTACAATGGGGAGTTCCACTACGTTTTTGATCAGTCATCCTCTGAATTTGAGAAAATATTAATAATAAATCAGTCTATACATATAAACAGTTTAAGTACTTTTAAATTGACAGAATTAAATAAACACAAACAGCATGCCATACAATCTCCAACTATTAATTTTCAAATTAACACTGAAAAAGAAAAACATCATCCATTGACATTCAACTATTGACATTAAAATTTGAGGAATTTTATTAACAATTGTACAGCCCTGATGTATTTTACAAATGTTATCCTAAGTAAAATGTTACCTGTGTTCTGAATTTTTGTTTAGAATATTCAGAAAATCTTTCTGTTACGACCCGAATAACTTCAATAACTTAATTTGAAATAAGTAAAAACTGCTAGATATTTAATAAGTGATATCTGTTATAGTTTACGAAGCACAATATAAGAAAAAATGGAGCATGAAGATTGTGCAAAACTATAGGTGTAAATTAGTTCTAAATATACGCAAATTTGAATGTGGGGAAAAAGAAACTGTCAAAGTTAATTAGATATTGAAGATTGGATTTTCATAACAATAACATATAATGCCTGTGTATTAAACAAATGATAATAAAATTGGATTTATATAACTTTCATATAGAGATGTACTTCAGAAGTATAATGTTATACTTCTAACCACACGACAAGTGCTTAGTGAAGTTGGCTTGTATATCGCACTTAAATTGTGAATTGAAACCAGCGTAGTAACAAGTGCTACAACAAATAATACATCTGAGTATTTTATGTCTGATTATTTTTATAACAAAATTGTTCACATGTTCACTTCTTCCGAATGTATGGTATAAAAGCCGCAAACACAAATGTTGACAAAATAACAGCAAAGTTTAACCATGAGGTACGATTAATTATACGTACAAAACATTTTCAAAATATTTAGTAACAAGTTGGATTGGTATTGTTACTTATCGAGGACTTTGTTATTTATGTCGGATGGCATATTCTCTAGTCATCATTTATATATAAACATTAGGCACACAAATTTTGATTTGAGATGTATAAGATGGCGTCGTGGATACGTCCAGTTTGGATAAAATATGTAAATACTAATTGGCATATAATATGGCAGATAAAATACAGTTAAAAATACCTAATCCATATCTGCGCAAAATCAGTTAAACAAGCGATAACTGCAATACAATACATGCATTAATAAACAAGTTATCATAGTAATATATTACATAAATATATCGTTAACCAAAAATCCTCATGGAATGTGTAGTGTTGATAATTTAAAAAGTCGGTATAAGAAAATAACTAGTCAATTAAACAATTAAGTTAAGTTATATTGATAATATTTCTTTGTTGTTTAATTTTTTGTCTAATATGTAGTAATCCTAAATACCAAACGTTGCTGAAGAAAATACCATACTTACACTAATTATAACATGCTAAATTAGAAAAAGGTAAAATGGGTAAGACTAGAGGAAGGGGTGGATGGGTGAGGTATACAAAGAAATATAAAAGTAAAGAAAATTATATAAAAATCAAATTACATTTGAAATTCAATCAGCAGTTGATCGAACCCGACCGTTTGAAGTGTACATATAAAATATGTGTATATATAAAATAGGTGTGCAACTTTGTAATACAAAGCATTTACCAATACATACAATTAGTTCAAAATGATGATTTGGTATATAATAAAAGTTTACAAGACGATCATTACATACATCAATCAGATACACATATGTGCGTTACACAAAGAAGCATTCGATATAACAATAACCAGTATTTCATGTTTTAGTTTGGACTATAGGAAGTATCTTCAAATATTATTAAAGTACCTGCTCCTTATTGACGTATTAGCTTTAACTTAATCCTGAATGTTAATATAGTTCTTAGAATATACTTCAATTTATTGATGTACATATTAATGTTGGAAACATTACTATTGTTATAGTTTACAAAATAGTAACTCATTACCAATATAATGTAATCAAATAGAGTATTGCGTACAAAAACTGTTTTAAACGGTAACAGATGTTGTTCATTTTTTTGCTTGAACAAACGTAAAATATATTAGCACACATTCGGGCACAAAAAACTATCTATATGGTATATATGCAATTATATATATATACATATGCGTTTTTAGAATTAAAATAGGGAAATAAGCATACATAAAGGTAGTAAACATAGAATTTTATCTCACATCACAGTTATGTCAAACAACGGGTAACATTTGTAAATAGAATAATATGTAGGTGATAGAATGATATGAAGAAGTAACAGACATGTGTAATTAATAATGAGCATGATAATGTTTCGCAAATAGCAAGACTAGAGAACGATAGTGGAAACGGTCAGACAATACCGCCATAAATGTTATCCATAATTAGACAAATAGGCTACAAATAATCCCAATTGTGTATACAATATAGAATAAATAAAGCATGAATTAAAATTATAATATCGGTGGTACAGTGTTGATAATTTTATATTTCAGAAAATAGAATCATTATTTCAATTAACCTTGATTAATCAACATGACTGCTAATGAATTATGGAATTTCAACACAACAGTAAGGGCATTTTCTAACAGAAACACAAGCATACAAATAAAATGCTACTTGTTTAGTTTAAATTTTGTCAGATTTTAACAGGTGTACTTTCTGGATATTGTTTAGTAACTAATCCACTAAAAATAACTAATTACTTTATATTTATAAATTATTCAAAGAACAAATTGAATTCTCAGACCAGTAAATGTGAATGCCTTTTTGTTAAGTTAGGAATAATGGTGGAATAATATGATTTTTAACAGCTAAATTAAAAGCTCATGCTTAGATAACTGATAGCACTGTCTGAATTTCGAGCATGCTATCTCGCTTTTATTATACACATATCTCTGTGGAAAACGGTATGCCCGTATATTTTTAATAGCGCATTGGCTAGGTGTGCATAATTTTAAGAAAATACAACTATTGTACAGTATATGAAGTCAAATAGGTTCCTTTAAAATAAATACTGAGAACTGAAGTATATAATGCGGATTAACACTTAATTAACGCTTCCATATAGAGACAGCTGGTAGTACAAGGTAGGTAGACCTACAACGTAGATAGACAATACATTGGTAAATGAAGTAGGTATTACACCGGGGAGCAGTAACAGTACTACCGCAAACTGAATAGAGATCGATAGATTGGTATAAAAAATAAGCAACAAAAAAATATAGTAACCTGTTTGTCACGCGTCGATTTCCAAAAATGTACAAAATATACATTTTGTAGGAAACTAAAGGTATAGTGTCAATGAGTATGGCTAATAATTATAGACAGACGTTATGCAGTATGTGCACACTGTAAACAGAATTTGTCTCTGTAGTAAATAGAAACAATAGTGACTATATAGAGTCCGCCGAATATATTCGAAATATGCAGAAGGCCTGTGTACGAGAATGGTAAATGTAAGTACTATGTAACATGTACATTTTATGGAATTAATTGGCTACTATGAATGAGGGGAAGAGGTATACGAATGAAAAACTAACAATTCGTTTTCACCGGACCTCAACAAAGGACAGGGAAGGAGAGTAGCACAAGTAGTAGACGTAATCATGTGTATAAAATGTGTAGGGGTGTGATGTCTAGGTGTATACATACATATGCAGTCGAGATGAAGACGATACACGCTATTACCTGCAAGATAATGCAGGTTTCATTTGAAAATAATAAAATTAAAGTTAAACATGCGTACACATATTTATAACCACACAGAAAGTTTGTATGTACTATCAATATACATAATTTATTAGGTAAACTTAAATTAATAACTTATGGAAGAAAGTATCAGTCCAGGAGACTAGAATACTATGTACACGGTTTAAAAAAGAAAGGGTATACGATATTTGTTTTAGTATACTAATGTTGAAGACAATTTTTGTATATTTGGGAATGAAAAATTATCCCTTGAAAAATGCTAGAACTGTTTCATCTAAGCACAATAGGAAAGGTTATGATCCATTGTACTTGTTAGTAAAGAGTTGCATTTTCGTAGTTATTTTGACCATTGTAACGGTAAGGTTGTTGTATTATATTGCAGGCTACCGCAAATAATGTAGATAAATAACTATCATGACCATCTTTTCTTTTTGAGATAATGTAAATAACCGTAATCAAATTTATAGCTTAGATGAGAAAAGAAGGGAATTTCCTTAGATTGCAAAGAAATCAAGGAGTAGTAATACAGTGGAGAAAGTATATAGGCAGAAATGTGATGTACTTTGTTATCTCGTAACCAACGAGTACAATGAATAATACCCTGTATGCAAACAACAGTTTAGGACGATGGTGTTACCTGATCAATTGGCAAATTACCAATACCACTCATAATTGAGGAAGGAAAGTTAGGAAAGAGTGAGAATGGATAGTTAACCCACCATATTATGCATGCACAATGTCTGGTCGAGATGCACGAGAGTGATAGAATGATTCCTCTATTAGCTAGTGTGGCACTGCAGTGGGGGTGCGAGGAAAGACAACTGCTGTGAGGAGCCATTCATGTGGGGGTGGAGGCACCTGCGCTGGTTCCGGAGGATCATTGTGCACCGAAGAGCTGGCAAAGCGAGGTCTCGGAGGCTGTTGTCCTCTCTTTCCATTCTCAGGGCCGCTTCCGGCACTACTATTTGTTACTCGGCTGCCTGATTCTGATGAAGAGTGCCTTCTCTGATTTAGTCCAGTGAGAGTCGAAGGATTGGTGTGGGGCGACGGAGCCTGACGGTGCTGTTTTTGCTGATAATGATACTGCCCAGTGTTCTTATTTGTCACCTGTCGATTGTGGTGATGGCTGTTTGCAACCTGTCGGTGTTGGTTTTGTGTGCTCATCTTGTTTTGCTTTTTTTAACAGAAATTCTTGACAGTTTGTTGATGAATTCAGTATTATAAAAAGGCTAGCAGGACTAAAGAAAAAGAAAAAGGGAAGTCATTATCATTCATATAAATATTTTTGACTAAGAGAAAATAAAATTGTTTTTACAAAACTAATAATATCTTACAACTGAATTAACAGTTATGCAAAAAAGATAAAATTATAAAAAAAAAAACTTTGTTATATAACAGTAAATAATAGTAAGTGAACTATTTTAATGACCTGCAGTCAATTCATATATATACTATAGTATTTATCATATTAAATATTATTAATACAATATTAAATGAAATTAGTAGTAAATAAAAAACATTATGAAATCTACATATTGAAAATTATTGAATATTCATTAACTAATGTATGTAATATATAAAAAGATATTAATATTTAGTATGAACTAAATATATAGGAAATAGGGACATCCAAATATAGTTGACTTCAAAGAATTAAGAAATCAACTTAACAAGAATGTAGGAAACAGGTTATTAATCAATTTTAATATTTTAATTTATTTCAGAATTACTAAATATTGTGAAGCAATTAAGTTTTGTTTCAGAGAAATTGCAAAATGATGAGCACAATGATTACAAAAAATATGTTTTCTAAAGACACTACCAGATCTATCAAGAAACATTAACATGATTTTATATAAGCCACCACCAGGCAATAGTCGTTATTCTACATGTCAACAGTAGTTGTATGAAACAATAGATTTTGAAGTGAATAGTGATATGTATATAATCATTTTTCAGAATGAATTAAAAAATATGAAACATTCATAGTTACTTAAAGTTACACAGAAAATCAAATTAAAATACATCTGTGTATTACTAGTAATAGTTAAAACAAAATTTAGCTATTTATACACTAAAAGAATTACACACAAAGAAATATTCAAAGAAAGAACTTTAAAACCGTTTAACAATGGATGAATTATTGAAAAAGGATTCAAGGTTTATGAAATGTTTTCAAAAGCATACCGATTTAGTGTAAAATGCTAACAAGTGAAGTATTTTTTCATATCTTTTCATTTTTTAATCAAGAATGTTTAAAACAAGTGTTGCATTGTAAGAAAAATACTGTTATTATTATTTTATATTTAATTACCAATTCTAACTTAAATAAATAATTGTTTCAAAATTACAATGTCAACACTGTTAAAATATTACCAGAATGATATAATAAAACAAAGTTATAGTTTCTATATAACAATTAATTATTAATGCACTGCTAATGATTGTAAAATATCAAAATGGAATACACAATTATTATTATTACATTTTAGACTAACCAAACAATTATATACAAATATACAAGAAATTGTATAACATGGGTATTCAATTGGTTAAGTTCACAATGACTGAGCATACTGCAACTGATTTACATAAATAGCAGTTTTATAGTATTAGTAGGTATATATTACTAGTAATTTACCTTAATCAAAATGGACTCACTGTATATACTACCAATTATAACAAATAAATTTAATAAAATCCTGAAAATTTCATTTTTATTCATTAATTATTTATGAATGCAACAAAATTATATTATACCGTCTGTCCAAACAGTTGGTGAGCATCATGAGTGTACATCATGATTTTTTATTTGTATTAAAAAATATACACACATATTAGTTTAAACATGTAACTAAACACAACTTATATTTACCTAATAACATAGTCAAACAAATCGGTAATAACTGAGTCAAACAAATCGGTAATAACAGTTAAACAAATCGGTTACCTCCTCCACAGGTAACAATTTGACGGCGTATTATAGTTTGATGACGAATAGCATCAAAAAGTTATTTTTAGATTTTGGATTTTCCAAATTATATTTTTAGAGTTTGGTTTTTCCAAATTATATTTTTAGAGTTTGGATTTGTTAACTATTCTACCAGTATTTCAGAAATGCAGCGTGTAGATAGTGGACAACTCTCTGAAAGTTATAAATTAGCAATTATTTTACGATATGGTCAAATAAAGGAAGGTGTCGCTGATGAAACCGTTGGAGAACTCTGCACACGTTTTCGAGTTAGTCGAAATATGCCTGCAATTCTTTACAAAAGCAACAGATCAAGGTACTATCAATAACAGGCCAAGCTTAGTCAAAGAAGAATTGCTCTGCAAAACACATTAGTTCAATGTATTCGTGGCACCATGTAATAAATTCCTGACAACTTGGTAATCGTCTTGGTGTTTCCCGCAGAACCTCAAATACAATGCGGAAAGTCATGAAATTAAAGGCCCAGGGACATGTTTCAAGATCACCGCTGTCTGCTGCAAACACAGCAAAGCGTTTAGAATGGTGTGAGTTGCATCCTAGGGTAGAACAAAATACTGCCTTTCTCGACGAAAAATGGTAGGAAACTTTTGGAAAACCCGATTTGTTTGACTCTGTTATTACCGATTTGTTTGACAATGTTATTACGTAAATATAAGTTGTGTTTAGTTAGCATGTCTAAACTAATATGTATGTATATCTATTTTTTAATACAAATAAAAAATCATGATACACACAGACATTTGGGACAGACGGCATAAAATAATATATTTATTTATTTATGCAAATATGCTTTTATTATAATATAACTTATTATTTTATTAATATTAATAACTGGGAATAATATAGGGTGGCGCAAAAGTAACCAAACTCATTGAAATTTAAGAAAGAAAATGTTAAACTGGATAATTTGTATTTTAATAACCATATTATAACAACAGAATATTAATAGAAAATATGTGTTACAAAAATGAACAATATTAAATGTTTTTATGACAAATGCTCAAACTGTTTACCATTTGCTATAGTCTATAATACAATCCTGATAATGACAAACCATACTATGATTCACCTTTTGACAGAGTTCCGGAGTAATTTTCTGTCACTCATTTTCAATGATGGCTCTTAGCTGGGCGATCGTCTGGTTTCTAACTATGCAGACAACCTTATCTTCATTCACAATTCTATCAGTGTCAATGAAGACGAGCTCACTTCTGAATGGGTGCACTTTGGGTCAACATAAAAATGTCAATAAATTACAATAAAACAAAAATTCTTAACATATATTCCTGTTACACCCCTATGGCTATCCCTCTTCTCGTCCCTGATAGCTCCCAATATTTATCTGTTCCTTCTATTAAACTTCTTGGAGTAACCTTCTTCACTGATCTCTCCTGGAATCCGCATATTATAAATTATTCATAAGGCATACAGTAAAATACTTTGTATGATGGAGTTGTACACGGACCAACAAATGTGGGGGGGGGGGAACAGTTAGATTTACAAAGATTGCGCAGAAAAAAAGAGGCAAAAAATTCAAATATTTCTTGAACTGTTTCCTACTACCTCTTTTACTGCCCAATCTTTATATATCTAACTATCCCCCAACATTTGTTGGTCTGTGTACAACTCCCTCATACAAAATAATTTACTACATAGGTATGCCTTTTCTGCGTTTTGTAACTGCCTCGGTTATCTTTTTGCTTCCCTTACATGTATTGAATCCCATGCCAAACATAGCTGGCTCAAACTCAGCTATCACTCTCACCAATGCTGTTAATAAACTTTGTTTTAAACTACTTGCTCATGCCATTGCTAACTCTCCAAACCACCCTCTTTGTCACCTCTTCATCGCGCATAACAGCCTTTATTTCCACAACAAACTTATTCCTTGCTATTCTTGTGCTGAACACGTAAAAAACTCTTTTACCAAGTATGCTTCCACTATTTGAACACTTGCTTCTCCTTTTTATGCTTTTGTATAAGTCTTATTATTTCTTTCTCAACTGTTGTGTTTTAAACTTGTATTTTTTATTTGGCTGTACAACTGAATCATTGTACACCTTTCTTTACCTTTCCTGTCGAATTTTCTTTACAGGAGTTCATAAAAGAAAATTATTATTAATAATCCTCTGAAGTGGAACAAATCATTTATATTCTTTACCATCAATAAGAGAGTTAAGAGAATTCTTATTAATATGACATCCCACATCTATCTAAAACCTACAAACTGAAACAATGAGCACTAATCAAGGTCTCTTATCAAGTTTAAGAAGAAATTAAATGTTTCAGATAGAATTGTGCAGTGAAATATTTTGGTTCAGTGTATAAATAGTAAAAGGATGAACACTCTACAAGAACTATATGGGAAATGATAATTAAACTTTGAAGAGAGTATAATTGGTTTATTAGTCCCAACTGAAAAATCTGTTTTAAATGTACATACATTATCATGATGAGGCTTTATATAAGCTAAATTCTAAAATGCAGTGCTGCCAGCGGCTATTATGAAAATTATAACGCAGGACATAAAAAAAACGCTGGGTCATTTACATACAAATTACTAATAATGTATTTTTACAATAATTATGACATACTACTCGTACAAATTGAATAAAACATTAGGGATAATGCGATAGTAAAATAGCAGAGTTAATACACAAATACAAAATAGGTTTAGTTCTTTGGAAGTAGTTATTTTTTCTAATTTTTGAGAGAGACTATAGAATTGCGGACTGGGCTTGTCTTTTCAGAAGGCGTGCATGTTGCACTATTGTTGCGTAGCTTTCTCCATGGCCTTCTTCTCAACTCTGATAATATAATAATGATTGCAAACAAAAATGAAAATAATATTAAACTTATTATTACATCAAATATAATAAATGTTTGAGTTAACAAACAAGAGGTGTTATCTCTTGGCACTTAGTAGAGGGACAGGGACCTGAACTTTTCGTCGACTTCGCGAGCACTCCTTCGGCAGTTTCGGAGAATGTGATTTCCTGTCAGGATGATCTGATGGACGCGATTCAAGAAATTCGGGACTTCATAGCGGAAGAGTTTCCGCCTCTACACTACTCAACTGACTCAATTGAATTTGGTGATTCGTCTGAACAATCAAAGCCGGCCCTGTTGCCTTCAGGACCTATCTTCCCGGGAGTTGGTGTACACAACCCTCTTCCGCGTCGTGACCCGCCGGAAAGGAAGAAATCTTCTGACTCCATACCTGACAATGGAGATTCTGATGATTCTTGTAATGGTGAGGACTTGCCTTCTTCCTTGTTCCATAGTGCCCCGATCTTAAATCTCTCCTCAGTACCTTGTTTAAAGATTGGTAAGCTAAATCCTCTTTCCTTCACTCTGTTAGTCGTGTTTTTCGGGAAGGGGTAAAACTGTATCCCAGAATTAGAACTGCGAAGGGAAATTACCTTCCTCCTAACGATAACATTCGATTCTTTTCTACTGCTCTATTACAAAATCATGTTATTTCCACTACTAACCACAGGGGACCCTTTCATTCATATCCTTGTATTGTACCCAAAGGAGATGGAACTCCCCGTTTAGTTATTGACTATTCTCATTTATCTCACCTTTTTCCTAAAAAGTTTTTATTTACCGGCACTCTCTACGGTAGTTCACCGAATGCCTATTACTCCAGACTTAGTCGCGGTGAGAATTGATATTACTAACGCGTTTTATTCGATTCCCTTAAATGATAGTTATAAGTTTATTACAAAGTTTTCCATTGACAATGTTTGTTACCAATTTGAACGTTTACCCATGGGCATTTCGCCAGCACCTGATAATGCACACTATCATGCTGTCTGTTTGTAATATTTTTCGACATTTTTTCTAAGCTTCTTGGATCCATATAGATGATCTTTTATTATGTGCTCCTATACATACCATGAATACTTATCTTCCTTTTGCTTTATCTGTTATTTCCGAATCAGGCCTTTTGATAAACTATGCTAAATCGGCCCTTACGCCTGTTTCAACTATTGGTTTTTGTGGTTTTACATTACATTTACATAAACAATATTTTTCTGTTTCGCCACATATTTGGCAAACATGTGAGTGGGTCATACATGTTGCAAAAACTTTAACCTTATCCAAACGCAACAAACAACGCTGTCAAGGGTTTTTAACCTATTTTGCCATGTCTTGGACTGGGTTATGCAATCTCAGCTCTCGATAATTTATCCACAAACATTTGGAATTACATATTCTCTATTCGCTACTTTAACAAGATTCCCTTTTTAGGCATACTGACAGTACAAACACTTGGATCGTGGATGCCACTCCCGACCAAGTGGCCATTATTAAACCTAACGGTATTCCTCTAAGCACACCCATACCTGCGACTTCGCAGCAACAAGCTGAACTGTTACCAGCTATCTGGGCTGTTGCCTTAGCAGGAGTTGGAGATCTAATAAAATCCGACAACACTGGCGTTATCGGTCGCATTCGACGAGCGTCAGGAACCGATGCCCCAATGTTACAGATCTGGGCTACTGTGGCCCATATAAAGAATCTTCGTTTTGAATGGATTGCGTCGGGGGGACAATGCGGCAGATATTTATTCTCGAATCGAGCCCAATACTCCGTTCAACGAGTTTCGCGATGCCTTGATACCTTCATTCTTATGCCCAGTTTAAATGCATTGCGGACCTCTCCTCGCTTCTCATTGGCTTATTACTTTCGTTTTAAGAACTATATATACAGGTTTCATACTCGTATGTGTAACTCCACTTTTATAATATACTCATTGAGCTCGATTGTGAGTTCCTGTGTTTTCTGTACTAGTTTGTATTTATTATTGATATAAAAATAAATGAAATAAAAAAAGAAAAATGCACTTTTTTTAAAGTGCATTTAAAGTGAGACAAAGATGAGTTTTTTTCCAAAAGTTCTGGAGAAAAAAAACGCAGAAATTACAAATATTTAAAAAACGCAGGGAATGGCAGCACTGCTTATATAGAGTTTTACTTCAAGTAGGTACTTAATCGGCGCTATGCTGTATTACTTCCAGGTGTGTGATTTCATTTGAGAAAGTAAGTATCTTATAATGATTAAATTAATCACATAGTTTGTCAGATGAATATTTTACTTGGTAATCTTGATAGGAATAACTTAAGGTTGTAACACTTCACTTGGAATTCCCAGTGGATTCTGTAAAATGGGAATTTGTTACAAAACTGAAGTTGGAATTTTTTAATATGTATTTAACCCGTTTCTTAAAAGGATGATATAATAAAAAATTCCATTTGATTAGTAGCAGACTGTCTGTCGATTAGAGTTACTTCTCCCGCAAACAGTTGATCGTGTTATAAATGAATATTTATTTGTGTAGGCAATGGAAAAGTGAAAAATTGCATTTATAAAAACAGCTATATGTATGAATCTTGCCACCGAAAATGTATTTAGATGTTTTGTCGAAATATTAACGTGTTTCAAAAATCTACAAACATAAAATAAATTAACTAATTGATAGAATTAAATGTATTATGAAAAAAATAGTTTTTTTTATTTAAATGCTGTAATTCTTTACAATCGTCTATACACGGGTCTGGTACAGTAAGAATATTAGATCTACATGGAAACATAGAGTCAATTACCTACCAGCAGAAATAGTAAATACTTGTACAGGTGCCTCTGTTTATGTAAGTTCTCATAATTCGGAAAGCACCGAAATATTCACATTATATTACAGTTAAAAAATGGTCACGTTAATTAAGTTGTCTTTTGGTTACGAGACACGGATTAAATTATCTGATGAATGAAATATATTTTGGTTGAATAAATGCTTCTGAAAGTTTAGCCAGTGGTGAATTATGGTGTGACGTTGTTTGTTTAAATTTGATTTGAAAATCTCTATGGGAGAATAGTCAGGAGTAAAATATTCAGAGTTGAAGTGGTGGGAAGCAAAAGAGGTTGGTTGGGGCGCCAACTGGAAAATGTTTTTTAGTATTCGGAAGCAAGCCCATTAACGAGCGATTCTAACTATTGGGAAGAGATCTGGAGAGATTTGGACTCCTTTGTTTGGTATGTAAATACGTATATTTATTGGTCATAAAATTACTAATCAAATATTGAGGTTAAATCACGTAAATAAAATCGTAGCAGATAGCTAACGTGATTTTGTAATTGTTCACTGATTAATTGGATCACTAATATAATACCCTAATAATTATCTTGATTGTTTTTACTGCCTTCCTTTTGGTACATAAATTATTGTGAGATTTTAGAGATATTGTTATTATAATTTAGTTAGTATAATTTAATTATTATATTTAATAACTG
>JAYRBW010093759.1:0-20831 GCA_036023295.1 Invenusta paracnida
ACCTATTTTATTATTAGGTATACATAATAATCTGTAGATGCTTTTTATCATGTGCGTAAATATATTTTTGTACATAAGTGTATATTATTTTTGGTTTCTCAATCAATCAGTCAGTATCTAATTTTGTGTTGATTTATAAATTGCTCCTTGTTAATTTTTGTCTCCACCTCAAAAATGAATGTCCTCGGATTTTTTTGTGTGTACTCAAAATGTCCTCGAATGTCCTCGAATTTTTTTTTAAACAAACGTGGACACCCTGTAGTACGGTTAAAATTATTAGCTCATAAATTTATAAGTTTGTGAAATTATTCTAAAAATCTATAAGCAAATTTGGGAATTCCCTACTTGAATTGACGTGATTTCTTTGTGTCAGACAATTAAATTACTCTTACAAAATAAGCTTATAAATACCAGTAACACGAAAATATTAGCTTATAAATTTATCAGTATAATTTTCATTATTTTTTATCTGTGTCAATCGTCTTCAAGCAGTAGTGAAAATGAACAGTGAGTGTGTATACGGAAAGGGTAAATTTTAAAGATGACCACAAATTTAAGGAAAGATTTAGACTATTAAGCGATTTAGTGACGTTTTCAGAAGAAAGGCTGAAAAATAGACTCAGTAGAATTACTTTACGAAGTCAATCTGGCTGTGCGTCAGCAAATCCTACTTTGTATAAGATTTCTGTCAGACAACGGCTTTAATCATTTGACTGGCGATGCCCATGGTGTCAGCAAAATGACGGTGTCTCGGATGTCGAAAGAAGTGATTAACGATGAATTATTTGCCGAGTGCGAACGTTGCGTACATTTTGCGGATTTATTCCCAAGCAGCAGCTTTTTTCTTTTTCGCGTCTTTTGCATCGTCAAAACTCCCCAAAACAAGTTATTTTCTCATGTTTAATTCAATTAAAATATGACTTTTTGGTTGTATTGTAAGGTCATGTTGCACGACAGAAGCACTATTACCGATTATGACATCAGCTAACCTTATTATACTACATAATATGTAGGTATGAACCATAGATATTGTATTATACATCAAACATCTAGATTGGCAGTCTAAGTTAAACGATGCAGTCACGTGTGTATGGCAAATTGTTTGCTGTATCTGTCCAATTAAAAGTTGGTTAAAACTTGTTGTTGTTTACAATATCTTATGCTATGAATACGAGTAGGCATGACTGATATAAAATCCTAGTGTTTTTGCTCGGTGACAATGAATACATATTTTTACGAATTTATCCACAGCATATATTTAAGAGTGTATGGTGTTACTGAAATTATGAGTTATATATTTATTAGTTATTTGCTCATAAAATTTATGAGCTCATAACTCCTAATTTGGTATTATAGGCCAAATGGTTTAAGAAACATTTTGAAAGTGTAATATATTTTCAAAAGAATAGTGTTATTATTATTTTGATTTACCATTTCTGTTGGAAAGTTGTCTATTCATTTAGAGAATTTTTTCATTCTTCAATATTTCTAAATATCGAATAAAAATAAATATTCTAATATCTAAAGTAATTTTAATTTGTTGATCTTGAAGTAGAAGTTGCTCTTGTTTCAATTTGGAAATTATAAATTTTATGTAATGTTATCATTCGCATTTACAGTTAATTCGTTTAATTGAACTATGATCTTATCAGTTAATTATTTTGTTTTTGTAACGATGTTAATCATGTTGTATTAACATTTTATACAGAATTTTAAATTTTATTTTCTGATCTATTCACTGTAGGCTAACCATGGTAGTTCTAAAAATCAGGAAAGGAGTATTGAACTGAATGAACTATACTAAGCATTACCTATCCTATACTAAAGCTCCATTTATCCTTATTGGCTTCATTAATATCACTATTGAAGAATTGATGCCTGATTTAGATAATCTTTCTGTCTCAGGCAGTCTTTTATTTAACGAAATGAGTACAGTAAAGTATAGACTAAAGTGCCAGGTTTCTAATTTGTAGTCATTTAGCAGCAACCAGGTTCCTTCTTAATTATCCATTAGTAGCTGAGGAGTTAATGATACCATTTACGCTAGTAATAAATTATTCGCTGATATAATTACTGTGCAACTTCATTTCCGATATTCACCAAGTTGTTATTGAGACGCTTAGGTAGAGTATACTATTTTCCTTTTTACAAATTATTTTTTGGTTTATTGTCTAGTTAGTTTTTAAAATTCTGGTAACTCATTATGGATAGTATGTGAAATAACAGTTTATATCACAAATATTATTACTGAGCTAATATAAATTTTATTTCAGTAGGCATAAATCAATGCAGCGGTCCTTATTAATTTTTTTTGTGTCTATATCGTAATATTGTTTCGAACTATCATTTATTTTGTTTTGTAATTTTATATTGAAGCTATTTTTTCTCCATGTTTTCCAGTCGAAACGTGTCGTTGGGCCTGCGCATACTGTGTAAGTGTTTTCTGCAAACTTAACAAAATAATAAATTAGGCAAATTTGATAGACCTTAGTAGAATCAACTAATTTGTGCATTTTTATTTAAAGCATTTTATTGTTTACAAATCAAACTAGCGATACATTTTGAATAATATATTACATAATTTTTTAAAGTTTGTTTGTTTATTATAATATTATGTTAATATATTCTTCGATAATAATCGGAATTAAAAGAAAAATCGATAAATTTCAAAATTAATGCAGACTTTTTTTAAAGAAGACCTGGAAAATATCTTCAATAGTAATTAGTTAACTATGCTATATGAAACAATCTGCATTAAAATGTAATTGCTTTACTATGATCCTGATAAATCAAATTCTTGTTTTTTATGTAAATTTCTATTTTTCTGTTCGACTGATTTAAAAATAACAGACTTATGATAAAATATGTATATATCTAGACTTAATTGAAAAATAATACTTTCGTTATTATAATAATAATTATAATGAAAACAAATATTTGTTTATTATGAATTTTTGTGACATTATAATGAATAATAATTGTTGTCCTGTGTATTAAATTAGGTACAAATGTTACTTTGATTCCAACTTCCCTCCCTTTTATGCTCTCTCATATCTTCAGCCCACCACCGTATGCGACGATGAACCCACTGATGAAGATGGCTCGATTCTACAACAAAATGACAGATCCTCGGTTCAATAAGAAGGTCGATGTCTACGTCTACATGTTCCTCTGCGAGTTCATAGCATTCCTCATCATCATCTTCGGCTATGTGTCCTTTGGGCCTTCGGTATGTCGCTTGCTGATTTATCTTCTCTTTTGCAATTGCATACTTGTGTTTCCTTAGAGTTGTTGAATAGATATTAATCTTCGACTGAACTATTAAATCCAGCTAGTCCTATAATACAGATATTTGCATATTATTATGATTTTACCTTGAATAGAAAAAAAGTAAGTTAAACAAGTGAATCATCTTTGGAGGTTTATATCAGGTATAAATACACGTTTAAATGGTTGGTGTAGTTTGAAGAAACATACTGAATGTATCACATTTATTTTAAAAGGTTTGTTATTTTATTAGGTTTTGAATATTTTGATTATCAAAAATCTCCTGTAATTGATTTAAAAACCATATTAACTTCAATGAACATTTTAATAGATCATCAGAACATAACTTAACGTGTATTATTTTGTAACTTTAGTGCTCCTGTATTTAGAAATTATACGTATTATCATTTTTAAACGTCAAAAGAAATATATATTTGTATGTTGGTTAACATGTTTCCGTTTTTTCGTTTATATTTTAAATTTTTTATTTGTGCACGATTGAATTAGTTATATTTCTTTATTCTTCCTTTACAGACTGGAATGGGTGACAACGCCTTTGAGTTTATTAGCACTAACAGAGTAAGTCCAGTAACAGTATAGACTTGTTAATAACATTGTATAATATTGATGACTTCACAAATAACTAAACACACAATAAAATAAGAAATAAATATGGCTGTTTGTATTAGGTGGTTCGACACAAAAGAGAATGAAAAAATATGGACATTTATTTATTATAATTTAATTTCTACATCGGAATTGTCTTCCCTGATGACGTAATATTGTACTACCCTCTTCCCCACAGATTCCGTTACCTTTCATCTCCATGCTCATTGTCCAGTTCATTCTCATCATCATCGATCGAGCCCTCTTCCTCAGGAAGCAGGTCTTAGGCAAGTTCATCTTCCAGATACTCCATGTCATCGTCATTCACGTCTGGCTCTTCTTCATTCTACCGACAATCACCAGAAAGTGAGTACATTGACTTGAGAAATATGAGCTCACAATGTTTTGCTTGTTTCTGGTTGGAGTTTAATTTATTACGGCTTTATAAAAAGGTTTCTAAATATTAAATAGATATACATGCATAAAGAGTCGTATAGTTCTTATTTATTTCAATCATTGAAATTTTAGAACTAAAAGTAATTTCATGCTCCGTTTCACATCTAGGCTCTTAATGTTTTTTTTTTATATTTGAAAGAGACGAATAATATTTACGTGTACATAATATATTTGATTTTAAATATATTTTTCACTGATAATTTATATTAATATGTATTATATAAGTCATATTCTCCTGGATATTTCGTTAAAGTACAAAGTATATACTGCAGATAAAATGATGGATTATATAAATTACTATTTATCCGAGCGAATAATTATATATCAAATAGTAACACTGAATCACTGTCTAGCGTTATATTCCCTTTCTGGCTTTCATCAAAATAAATATAATTATTGAAAAAAATGTTTCTAATAAAATCAGAATTAACAGACCAATTTAGGAACAGGTTCAAATATATTATTGCATTTAATTATCACTTTAAGATTGCTTCAGTCAAAACCGTGAATATCTCAAATTTATACAAAAACAAATTTCACCAGTTAGAAGCAACACTATCTTTCATACAGAGAATTAAAACTTTTAAATACACACACTAAAAAGCAATGAAATATAACAAGATAAAAAGATTTCATCCAATAAGTAAATCAATTCAAAATATTCAATCAATTAGGCAGTTTAAATTATCAAAAATAGAAGAAGCACTTTTAACCAAATTAGCCTTTTAAAAAGGGCATAATATGTACATATACTAATGCATGTACATGTACATATATATAATATTTAATTATTGCGTTGTTAAAATTGATTTTTTGACTTGTTCTAATTTGATTTATTAGCCGTCAAATATAGTCCTTTGTCATAATGATTAGAGCTGGTAGCATCTCTCAAGCTACATAGCTGACGCTCTTGTTCTTAACTTGACGATTCTAACTCATTATCTATTGGAAGAATGCACATCGATATCGACACTTTGTAAATATTAATTTGATGAATTAGAAATCTTATTTTTAAATATAAAAATGAGATACAGATGAGACATTCCGTTTTTTGAATTTCTTACTTTTAATGCATAATTTTTGTTGGTACATTTTAACTTTAGAAGAAATATTTTTAATTTTGATAATATACTCGCTATCTTCAGCACCTTCACGAACACAGTGGCCCCTCAGCTCCTCTACTTCGTCAAGTGCATCTACTTTGGTCTGTCGGCCTATCAGGTCCGCTCCGGTTATCCCAAACAGATCCTAGGAAACTTTCTCACCAAGAACTACAACTACATCAACATGATCTTCTTCAAAGGGTACGCTGTCCAGTTCAGCTTTGTCCTTATCGATAGCACTGTATTTTGGGTTGTCGCGCTTTTCTATAGCTTTGAACTTTAGACTTAAGTTCATTTATATCACAAACTATTAAGATTTTTTGCTCCTATTAAATTTTTTCTTTTTGGGAAATTGATTATTTTAGACTACTTATTTGATTGGTATTATGTTATTAATTAAAAAAATTGTTAAATTATAATTCGAGTTATTTTTTCTTTTTAAGTTTTTGATTTTATCAGTACTCCTAGTAATTTACAATTTAGTAGTATATGAATCCACCACTGTATCTTGATTATACTAAGTTTACAATAAATGTTAGTTTCAGCTAAAAGCATTGAACTGACTAAACACATTTTAAGTTGATTTTTGTTACTTCTAATGTTAAATAGACCTCTTTGCTGTGCGCGTTCATTAGTCGCTTGCTGTTTTATACTAGTAAGTTTATTTCAATTTTTGTAACATTGCTAGGATAAATGATTCTAGTATCCAGTAATTTATCAAAATTGACAACATAACTTCCAGAGAGAAAATTAGACGTGCCTTGTTTATTTTATAAACAGGTTTTGTTACGCCATAGGGTGTGACCAGAAACATAAACGTTTTGAATATTAAGCATTATACCTACTATAGTAAACTATATTGTACTCGGTTTGGGTATTCAATTGTATACACAAATATTTATTGTGTAACTTACCAGTGTTAAAACGAACTAAACTTTTTCTCCGATTTATAAAATTTATTGCAGATGAGAGATTTCCGACAACCACAAAAAGCGGTTACCATTTGCGCAACTAATTTTAAATTTATTCATGCTTCTTATGTTCCCTCCTTTCTTTTACTTCCCCGCGCGTGCGCCAGCGACGGGCTCATCTCGCTTTTATTCTTCTCTAGTCTAACGTTTATAGCCGCCTAATAACACTGGCATAATAATCAATGTTTATCACGGCTGATAATTTCCTCGACAGATTGAGGAGTTTCATTTATAATGAAAACAAATTAATTGATTTGCGCATTTGGACTTTTTCTTTTTTTGAATTTTCTTTTCCTTTCCATTTTTCATTATTAATTTTATTGACGTCTAGATTAAGTGCACATGTTGTGTAAAGGATCAGATATTGGTCATAAACCTTTTATTCGGAATTAGATCATAATTGATGTCTAAATTAGCTTAATCACGCGATATCAATACTATTTTAATAGAAAAGAAACAGTTAAAGTTTTCTCTATTTGTTTTATTGGTTGATTCGGAACATTATGACATCACGACTTACTTAGTTTTTGTTGTTCAAAACTTTTTCAACCCTTAGTTGTTGTTATTTTTCATTTGCCTTTATATTTTGTAAACTTTGAGAGAAGATATATTGATATTGATATTATATTCCTTTATTCCTTATATCTTATCTGATGACATCGATAATACATAATATTATAGTATTACTTATTAAAATACGATTGCAAGTGAGATATGCTAGTGATATCTCCATGTTTTATACGCTCTGAGTCTATTAAATTATTTTATATAAATGTTTTGAAATTGGGTACCTATTATTTATTGTGCAGAACTGAAATTAAAGGTATTTTATCGTAATCAATATTTCTAGAATGGTCTCATAATTTTTTTTATTATACAAAAGTGCTAATTATATACACGATTTTTTTAGTAATAAATATTTTATTTGAAGATTGAATAATAAAAATGACATTTGCAGTGCATTCAAAAACTAAGATTATCTTAGTATATAAATTAACAATTCCACTAGTGCATGAAACAGGCCCTATAGTTAGAAATATTTATATAGTGTAATTCAAATTTTATAAATGATTAAAGTCCTTCACAATTATACAGCGCATTTCTGTTTTTTATAAAAATCTGGAGATGCTTATAATACTATAGACGTTTTGAATGTTACATTTAAAAAAATGTTGTAGCGGTAGGGCTTCTGTATTGAGACTTCAGCTGTTGTATTGTGTGTTCCTTTGAAGCATGAGTGCTTTATAATCTAGAATATAATTAATGCAAATTTATGATTATCGTTTCCTGAGATAATGCATCAGCTTAGCAAAATATAATGTTACACTATCGATTGTGGTAAAACTTCACAATATATACGAGGTATAATATAGAAACGATAAATCACAATAAAAATCGTAACCTTTTCGAAATAAGACTAGTCTATCAATCCGAAGGCAGTATTTATTGAATAATTTAGTAACTCTTGGAGGAACAATTAATTAGCTTGAAGTTGATTACAGCTACTGTTTTTTGTTTATGATTAGAAATTCGTTTTAGAACAAGTCACCCGTGAGATTTCAATATATTGGTGTGCTTAAATTGCCTGTCAAATTGTCTGTTATAATTATTTACAACTCCAATATCATGATATTATATATTTTATGTTTTCTTACACTGTAGCTGATAATCCTCTGTTTGAACACATACTTTTATAACATTAGAATAATTAGGGTTAGGGTATATTAAATAACTGACGCTGTGCAAGATTAAAGTGTGTTTTCCGTTTCACTCAGTGAATTGGCCCCTACCTAATAAATGATAACTAGACAATGTCTTGAACATAGAGCTGTGTAGTTTCATTTGCTAAAATCAGATCACATTATAGTAAGCGACAGTTTAGATTTTAATAATATATACCGATAACATGCTAAATGGGTCATAAGCTACTTTTAAATTTAAGAATATTCATAATAATTAGACGAGTTCGACTGGAATCTTCTTAAACTTTATTTACACAATCTGCAGCGTAGTAAAGTTATCAAAATAGAAAACCAACTAATTGAATGTCAGGATTCCAGTGTACAGGAACGTTATGTCCGATATCTATAATATAAACACTCATCTTGTCTGTCGACGGACCATCCAGGTACTTGATCGTGCCCTTCCTCTACGAGCTACGGAACGTTATGGACTGGATGTGGACGGACACCTCTTTGGCCCTCTATCATTGGATGGAACTCGAGGATGTATTCTCCAAGATCTTCATCCTCAAGTGTTGGCGTCGCTCTGAGCTTGAGTATCCCACCCCGAGAGGTGCGTCGAAGTCTCCGCCTATCAAGTACATCGTGGGGGGCCTGCTCTTGGCCTTCGTCTTCCTGTGTTTCTGGGGCCCGCTCACCCTCGGCTCTGTAATTGGAACTACTTTTGTTGTCAACCCGCCAGTGGAGTGCACATTTGGTCTGTCGTTCGGAGGATTTCCGGTTAGTTTTGATCCGTTGACGGAATATTGACTTAGGAGATCGCTTTTTATGTATCTAGAAAATGTCATCTAAAATAGTGTATTGTTTTATCCATAGAGTTTATGTTTAGATGTTATGTAAAATTAAATGCATATTTAGTGAGAATTTCAAATAAATTACGTTATTTTCTATCTAAGTATCGATGATTGCTTAATATTAAGTAATTTTAATATAATAGTTATTGACTTATGAAGTATTTAGATTAAATTTGGTTTTCACAGAATTAATTTTATGAAATAAACAATAATGATACGGGATTTTAAAATAGCGGTTTAAAACAGGAAATATTGAATGGATTTCATTAACATTTTTAAACAAAATAAACTGCACTAGGCATTATTTGTGTAAAGGTGCCCTAATAATTCTACTGTAAAAGTTATTACAATCTTATATTAATTAATGCTATATGTACAGTTATATAAGAAATTAAATTAATTTCAATAACTTTAAAATCTAACACAATTTCAGGACTCACGGACCTCCTATTTTTTGATAATTTTTTCCAATAAAACCAATTTTTAAGCTAAAATTCTTATTCTTTTGTATTAATATGATGCCATGTGCTGTGAGGCCTGGAATTTCAATATACATACATATTCTGAAAAAGTAACCAAAATGGTTATTTTATAGTTATAGCGTAACTATTCCTTGTGGAAACCTTGTATTTATTGAATTAATTTGTAGTAATAATATTAAAGCGGTTAAATTCGTGCCAGTTTTCTGTGTTAATGGAAGTTGATCTTTTAAGTCATAACTTAAGGTATAAAGCTTAACTATTTTTATTTTTATTCTCATTTTCAGCCAGTTTTCAGTTTTACATCTCGCGAACTCAACTTGAATTCAGTACCCACAGAAACTTTGGACTGCTTGAAAGAGAAGAAGTTTAAGGACGATCTTGTGAGCTAATATCCAATGATATTGTTAATTAAATTGTAAATTAAATTAAATTGTTTCTGGTGAAACATATCCAGGTTTCATTGGAGGCATAACTGAAGACACTTGGCATTTTTTGTTTAATATATTAAAATAAAAAGAAGAAGATATTTATGAAATATTTTTTTGGAAAAGTAAAATATACAATAAAACATACAACATACATAAAAACTTACAAAGTTATTCAGAAGTATAACTGAAAATAGTATACTTGTTCTAATGATATTATTACTTAATATTTTAAGCTAATATACAAATTATTAAATATAATAATATTTGGAACTTATGAAATATTTCTCTTCCTTTGAACGCTTCCACTACTTGCAGCAAGCGGTTGGGTTTCTGGACACCTTTCAAACGCAGGACATGAGTCACATCATTATTGACGTAAGCTCAGGCAATACCTGGGCCATCACTCCACCTAGTCTAGATAACCTACTCAGCCAACTGAGAAATTCGACTAACCTCGTGCTCAATTTTCAGATGCAGTGCCGTCGGTGAGTATCGTATATATCCAGACTGAATGGGTCGTTAAGATCTTTGCTCGCCAACGTCTTTTTTGTTGGTTAAAGTAGTGGAATGTATTTCCAATCAGAAGATAAGCAATTTATGACAATAGTTGAATGTATTTCAACAGTAATTAAACTGGATATTTTACCTGTAGTATAATATTTGAGAGTTAATAGTGATACAGATATTTAAAAGATATTGTTTCGATAGTTAGGATGCTTTTTATACCATTTAAAAATAAATATGTCTCTATAGTGTTGAATATTAGCATTTATTAGGTATTTTGGCTTTAGAAGTAACAGAATTATTGCTATAAAAAATAATTAATAAAATAATTTTTTATTGATTAAGTAATAATAATTAAGGATCAATATTTATATTCTTGATACTGAGATTATAATACAAAACTTCTATTATGAGTTATTTTTAATATTTATGAAGCGCATAGCTATCTGCAGTATAATAGTAATTTTGGTACTTCTTTATTTTACGACGTACAACCATCTACAGTATATTCGTACCAACCAACCATATAATAAAACTTACTTTTATAATCTATATTATGCACATTTCTTTAATTTGGTGCATGATTCAGCGAGAGAATTCGGGATAAGTTTCGGTGAGTCCTTTAATTCTTGACTGCCTCCTTTATTCAAAACCTGAATGTGCTCTCAACCCTCTCCCTTTTTTGTATGTGTTTTGTTTGTGTATGTCCTCATGCGTGTGTGCGTGCCAAGTGTATTTTTGTTTCCTTATTTTTTATTTTTTATGTGTTATGTTTTCTCTTTCATTTTAATAATTTGCATATTACTATTATGATAACAATGCCTGCGGGAAATAGTACTATATCGTTTAATTAAAATGGAATGGCAGTTTATTGTGAACACATTTTTTACTTTTATGAATATCCAATTTATTGTTATTATCTCTCTTATCACTCTTTATATTCATTTTTGACTGGAAAGAAATTTGCAAATAGAATTGCATAATTAAAGTAAATAACTTTTGATTTAGTCATATTTAAACAAAATCCGAGTGAAGCTGTAAATTTTAAGTATAGAATTTTAAATTCAGTATAATTAATTTGACATAAAGAGTTGAAAATTATACATAGTAAAGTTAGACGCATTTTCAAGTATATTTTAAGACATTTACTTATGTATGACAGACATTTTGTGTGAGCATATCTTAAACTTTATATTATTGAAGATATTTTATCCTTCTTCATATTTTCATTGTTCTTCTTTAATTGTCATTATATTTAATTTATTATGTTCGTGTATTGTGTTCGTAATATGTTTTAATTTTAAATTCCAGTCGCCAAATGAATTTTACCACTGTTATTAACTTTTATAATTTTGTAATTACGCCATAAGCTTGAAATAGTGATCAGAGTTGGCTTTCAGCTTCATGTGTATTTGTAATATTAAAGATATTATATGCCCAATCATAAAGTAGAAGCGTTTCTTATTTATTAGTAACGCTTGTTTAATTGTCTGGATGATTGTATCTTTAAAATCATGTCTTGCATTCAATTTTTTTATAAAGTTTAATTTGACCTTTTTCAATCAGTTGCTAGATTATTTTTTACATATTATGAAAAGTTATTTACTCTTTATATATATGCCATCTATCTATATTTATTGATGTTACGTGTTTACTAACCTTCATTATATTGTGTTTTTTATGTTATGTATCTATTTGTTATATTTATATATTGTTGTCGAATTGAATCGTTTTATTTTTTGCTTTATTGACTATATTAATAGTTTTTTTGGCAAAAAATAGTTTTTGCCTTGTTTTCCTTAATTTCTATTAATAGTTTACTTACTAAATTTTATAATGACAAACCATTAATATATGAGCATTTATAGTTTTGGCAAATGAAATAAACGTAATATAAAGATAATAAGACCAATTTTTAATTTCTGTATAATTTTTACCGCTTTAATAATTTTTCATTTTATCATAAAACAATTTGGCATCAATTAGTAGGCAAATTGATATAATTTATAAGAATTGCATTTGATGCATTCAATGATATTATCTTTTATCGGTTATCCATAATTGGTTACACCGTATATGACAATTACAACTAAGTCTTGTTATATTTTTGTGACCCACTTAATTTTAACCTTAACGATGAACTCATAAAGCCAATAAATATTTTCTATATGATTATTTCTAGTTGCTTACTGTACTAATGACTATTTGTTCAGTAACGTTGCTACTTTTTCATATTATTGTTCCATTTATTTACGATAGTCAAGTTTTTAGGTGATTTATTTATGTGTTTCATTATAATATCCACCTTTAATTGTAATCTAAGTTTAACTTGTTTCAGTTTAAGTAGAAACTTTTAAAATTATCTATGCCACATTTTTCAATTTTGTAAATTTAAAAGTAAGCTTTGTTTGGTGTAAGACCATAAATATGATTATTTTAGACAGAATAATTATGTTATTGAAGAACTATAAGTGATATAAAAGTCAGTAGTAAAATGTCATATATAAGCCATAAATAAAAAATAAGATAAACAATAACATATCTACAAAAATTAAACAAGACATTTTATTAATCATATATTACATTTTTATTTTATTATTAGCATATTATGATACAACCAAAGATTCAAGTATATCCAAGTTTTCTCAGTTAACATCGACAATTCGTTAATAAATTTAGTTGTAAATTACGAGCTATACTATAAGTACGTAATATACAGACGATACAGCGTACTAGGAATACTAAGCCATCCAATCGGAAGCCAGTATTTGAATAGGAGAAGTTACGTTACTCTATAAGGAAATAAAAACGAATTTAGTTTAAATTTTACTATAAAGTCGTTGCAGCCATTCTGTTATTTGACAAATATTTGTTTTTATTTTTCGATTGATACTAAAATAGAAGCCAACATTTTACTACACATAACATAAACAATATTGCAAAGTTTAATCCACAAATATTTGTATATAAAGTAAAATAGTTTAAAATGCCATTTATAAATTAAAAAAATACAGAAGCAGACACATTTATGAATCTTCATTAATAATAAGTAAAGTTAGGTGGTGATGTATTACAAGAATATAACAAGAAATACATAGTAACGCAGATTATTTCAATGAGATTAATCGCAAGATTATAGGTATAGTTTCTTCTTTTTAAAAATTAATCGACTGCTTTTCTATTTTTTATTAAAACGCTACAAGTGAGCCCCTTTTTATTAATAAATGACCTGTTTATATAACGTAATTCCAGCCGCTAAATTTATCTGACGGTTTGTTAAAGTTCACAAGCGTCATATGTAATATATTGACAGAAGTTATTTATATTTCTTTGTCTTAAATCCGTTCTAAATTTCCTCTTTAAGTCGCAATAAAGAGGTGGAATCAAGCCAGCTCAACGTAGAGAAGATCTTCACACGCAAGTTGACCCTGGAAGAGCGGATGGCCATTCTAAAGGTGCTCACAGAGGACTGCAGTCGGAACTGCGCTAACCCCGACGAGAAGGGCCCTACCACGCCCAAGGACATCCTCTTGAGAAACATCTATCCGCGCTACATTGTGGCCAAGAAGGACGCTCTAGACGCAGCCAAGAGTCTCTCCAAGGCCTCCCTAAAGGGAGACTTACATGAGAATTATGTGAGCGTGAATGCCTCTCTGTGCTGTCGGATGGAGCAGCAGATGAACAACTCTACAAAGATTGCCCTTCGCTGGTGGGAACTGAGGGAGAGCTTCCCGGGAAAGGATCCCTACAACTGCGACAGTGTTCCGCCGTCACCCGGGGAACCGCCAGGCAAGCCTTCGAGCAAGTTGAGTCTACTCTCCTTCAATGAGAGGGTCTCGGATAACATCTTTGGCAAGCTATACAGCTCTTATGGGTGAGTAGGACACTTAACAAACTTGCTTTTTTATAGCCCATTCTGATTCCCCATTAGAGTTGTTGTAGTAAGGTTATTTCTATGTAAAATATAATTGATTGATTTATCGATTCTTATTAGAAATTGATAATTTGAAAACAGTATTTTTTAACATAATTTATTTTTATATTTATAATTACTGCTTTTGAAAATCATGAATAGTATTTATAATCAGGCAAACATTTTATCAAAATATGCCATAAAGTGTGATTCACTTTAGTTTCCTTTTCTATATTAGTCTGTCTGTCTGTCTTATTCGCACAATTCTAAAAGAACCCCGAACCGTCAGGAACGGACTATCCCCCTCTGGGACGTGTAAAGCACACCCAGATTGGCTCGCGGGGATAGCGTGCGGAGCTGTTGCACTTCTATATTAGTCGTTGGTGTAGTCGGTGTTTAAGTTTTTTAATGTGTAAAAGGGTCTAGTCTGGCTATGCTGTAACTTTACAAAAAATCTAGAAAATTGTTTGTAGTAAATTAAACTAGTATCATCAACTAATTATACTTTTTTTTACTCATTGGAATCGAATTCCTCTCATTCGATAATAATTATTATCATTAATTATTATTATTAATAACAATTATTGGCAAACTCTTGTTCTTAATACATCCGGTTCCAGTACTCTAAATTTTTTAGTTTTTCTTGAGTTTCTAATTTTTATTAAACATTTTTTTAAATCTTAAATGTATACTTTGCTATCAATGATGGTAAGTTAACCCAGATTTGATTGCATCTCTCTGACTAATCAGAATAATCGGCGTGTACGCGACCTACATCTTCGTGGCGCATCGTCTGCTCCGTGTTCTCTACTCGGACATATCCTATGTCATCATGTACGAGGAGCTGCCTCATGTGGACCGCATCCTGAACCTCTGCCACGAGATCTACCTGGTTCGCGAGAGTGGCAACTTAGTGCTAGAGGAGCAGCTCTTTGCGAAACTTCTCTTCCTCTATCGCTCTTCGGAAACTATGATAAAATGGACGCGACATAAAAAGAAGACTATCGAAGAGCACTCCCTCCCAGCCGACCCCAATTTATCGACTCGAGTCCAGGGGACGGCTGCTGCCTCGTCATAATTGCATCCGCATGCGATCGCACAATACATTGATACCCATAAACACTACCACTGTCACATCCAATTTATGAGATTGTAGCAGGAGACAAGAGAGTAGGTGTGGACGTTTGTTAGAAATAACTATGGAATACGTCATTAGATTTCAAACGAAAAACAAACGTAAACTGTGCGCTAAATCTGTAGAAATCTCGTTAAATAGAAAAGGAAATTTTACTCATATAATGATAATTTTTGATAAAATTATGTCGTTGATACAATATTTTATGTTTTCTGTATTTTTAACCAAGAAAAGACCCTTAAAGGCGTTTACAAATTTTAATTCTTGATATAAAATTTTCAAATAAGAAGATGCCCAGTTAGCGCTTACAATAATTCTAAAATTTTATATATTAAGAATTCGTTAACGTATTTTGAAGTTTTTTCCTTACGCTTGTATTCTCTTGTTTGCCTCACACATTCTCTCACCCTATCCCACGTACCCATCTCTTACAACAACAAAAATGGTGCCAAAAGTGTGATTATGGCTGTGGATCTTCCATAACCTTTCCTTTCCTTATCGTTATTTTCTTGTTTTTTCCATTCAAATGAACTAAATTATATTAAGAAGATCCTCATACTTTTTGTTCCTTTGTGTTCCTTACTCATTATTCTATAGTGTTGCTAATATTTTCTTTCTATTCTCTTTTTCTATGCACATGAGCCAACAAATGGGAAAATTATTATCTAACCTAGAAAACACTGGTTACAACCACTGCTACCCACAAAATTATACAATAATACATATGAACCCAAATATTACGCAATAAATATAGAAATCCACATTTCATGATAGTCCTTTTTAATAGACTTTTCTGTTTCTTTAAATATTACGTTATCTTACATCGCCGTTTAACTTATTTAGTCAACAAGCTGATACAAATTTAAGAGCTTTGATATTTTCAATTTTGTAGATTTCAGAGCATTATAAAATTATTATATTACACAATTTTACACACATTGATTAAATTGCTCTTAAAGGAATATGCTATATTCTTACGTTTCTTTATATAATTCAACGCATATTTTTAAGGGTTGGCTATTATAATATTATATATGTTTATTTATTTATTCGATAATAGTAATATTATTGATACTATTATTGGCTATCTACAATCCTACTATCCACACTATACGCTTACATAGTTTTTACCATTTAATACCACAATCAAAGACATTTTTATATCGATATTAAAATTTAACCGCAATAGTAGTAGTTATTATGAAGATTGATTTTTAACCTAGAAATACCGATATATGTCTACTTACCTTAAAAATGAGTTTAGGCTACTATTGTTCCACGAAATATATTACACCAAGTGAGAAATATTACTGATGAGTTGTCTCTATAATCTGTACATCTGTAACTATGTCCCTTCACTTCCTCCCACTTTATTTGTACCACAAAAACATCGATTTTCTATTCTATATTCTATATTCCAGAAACCATGACCCAATTTTAGTATCATAATCAATCACTAACTAATCTATTACTTTTTTCCCCTCTGTTCTAGTCCAAATTACACTTATAATATTATATACCTCTCTTTCAAATTTCTTCTTTTCTTTTCTATTTACATAATAACGATTATTATAATATACTACTATTACTACTACATTGTATACATGTAAGTATGTATTTCTGTTAATATGTAAGTACGTGTATGTATGTATTTTGTAATGTATTTACTATATTTTAGTGGTATAATTGTGTAGATTTTTGGGTTTGTATAATGATTGAGAAGGAAGTTAGACTCATGCGCCTCGTGTACATTCGTCAAATTTGTCGCCTACCTTTCAACTATAACCCAGTGCTGTTATATAACGATGCTATTATGTAATTACATAGAACAAATTAAGGGTCTGTTACCTATTAGGCCTAAGGGAATAGTTTTTTGGCTTTTGATTCTGAGCTTCGATTATATTTGATATTTTGTAGTTTTTGGTGTTGTACTTCCATGCCTTTATGTCCTTCCTAACCTTGTTTTAGAAAGAATAAATACACGTTTATTAAAACCGCTAGCATTCCTGAAATTTTCCGATATTCTGCCTGTTTGCCATCTGGATTATCAATTACACTGATAAATAAACACATTTCTAAACTGAGCATTTTTTCCCAAATAAATTTGCTCATACATATTATGTAGGTGAATTTAATTTTTCTTGTATTTCCTAAACATTTAAATATATAGTATTTCTTATCCCAAGGCAGGTACTTATAATTTGTATACGATGCCTTTGCATTAGTTAAATCCTTTTATATATCTATATATTGTAATTATATATTTATCAATTAATGTATCTTTGTCTTTATATTGTACCATAATTTTCCTTCGTATAAACAATTTTTTTCTTTATTAAAAATTTAATTTCAACAAATTAGGTCATTATTGAACAATTTTAACCCTCCTCCTACTTGAATAGTTTTTTCATATTCGATGATTTTTTTCCAAGTTAATGAATCATGCTATATTATATGCCTGAGTGTGTGTCTATGTTTTGTACATGCTCCTTCCCTTTCAACAGCCCTGTACAAACAGAAGAATGATTATAATTATTACTCTTCTATAAATCAACATGAAACATCTTATAACTGTTTGTGTACATTTTCTCCTTTTTTGGTTGTTTGCCTCCATTATTGAACAATTATTATTGTATTGTATGTGCGCCTACATGGCAAGAGTCAGGTTTGATAAACTCGATTAAATATACAATTAATTTATGACTTTCTTATATAATAATTTGTTTTCTTTTTTTGTGTAAGATAATGTCTGTTTGGGGGGATTTTCGTACTGATTAAGTTATGTAAATTTAAAACTACGAAGTAATACTTACATAAAATGATTCAAATACATTATATATTAAATGTTACCTTATAAAATAAATTTTTATGGATGCCTTGACAAATTATCAGCCTCTAAAAATAAAAAATATAAATTTATAAAAATTACTACGATGTAAAGTATCAAAGTTTTTAAAAGGTTAAAAAATAAAAAAACTTAAACACCAAAGATCAAAATTATATCTATTCATGAGATAATAAACAGCTTAATAATAACAATTAATTAATTAAAATCCTCTTGTTAGAGTAGACATAATATCCAAATATGATATTTGATAATTTTCTGCAACCCTATAACTTTTTTTTATACAGTATTTAAAAATAGTTCAGCGAAATATTCTTCTATAATTACTTTTAGTGGTGCATCACTATAAGTATGTCAAAAATTCTGACTGCTTATAGTGAAATCAAGTAAATATCAATAGATCTTGCATTATAATAATATACTAAACGAAGAAACCGTTTTATGTGAATAAAATATTTAAATTAAGAAATTGATATTTTGTCACTGTTGCTTGAGCAACAAAGCATATAGCTTCGGAAATATTATTATTGTTAGGGGAGCTGAAATTTAAAAATTAAGTAACAACCTACAATTTGAAGACTCCAAATTTTATTTTAAAGAGGACAATGCAATTGTTTTAATACATTGAATTTATATTATTATTTCTATTATTATTACGTTGTCTGCGTTTATACCTTTAATTTTTAAATTCCTTAAAGGTATTTTCCCGAAGTCCTGGCTACAGTTATATACTTAGTTTATTACTCCATAAATACCAACGGTTGTTAAATTACAGCATAATCGAAACTTAAATAAGTAAATAAAATAAGTAAACATTTATGAACTATCTCCAATAGTTTTAAAATTAAAGGGAAGTGAGAGAATTCATGTAATATTATGTATAGATTATGTATAATATTGTGTAATTAAACGCGAGTATTCTTAGATATAGTGCACACCAAAGAAGGCGTTTTAAAATATAATCTTTATATGTATTTGTGCATATGATTTGTATACATTCATTAGTATATATTATATAAGCTATAATAGCTATAATTCAACCGATTTGTGGCAATTCACATTAATCTATCGTATAAAACTATAACTTAAGAAGCACGTGACTTGATTAATCTAACTTTTTCGAATATTTAGAAGCATAACTTGTTGTGATCAGTTTGTAATCATGACTAAAGCCCCGCGACGTACAATTAGCAAATCTCAGATGTATTTTATTAATGAAATGAGAAAAATGATTACAGCGCAAAAAAATCCCCGAACATATCAGGGAGAAGACACCATCCGCCTACACAGAGTACAAGCAGTAACGAAAGAATTTCGCGACCGGATTCGTGTCTCCAGTTCGAGAAAAGAAGGGTCTGGTAGAGGTCGTACGTCAACATCTGAGGTAAACTTCGCACGAAAACTTGAACTAGTCGACAACGACATGTCCTTGAGGTATTCCCAGCTTGAGGAGGACACCAGAATTCCAGCCCGTACTGTCCACAGATTCATGATAACGTACCTCAAGAAGAAAAGTGTTCATGCGTGATGGGTTCCTCATGTTCTTGAAGAGCAACAAAAGATCAACCGTGTCAATGGTACTGAGAGAATTCTTCAAACTCTTCAAAGAAGAATTTCAAAGCGCCTTGAGGTAACAGACGTAAAGTGGATCTATCATCGTGATTGTCCTCCATCCTTGCAACAGCTCATTATTGTGTCGATGGTGCTGGGGATCGACCACAGATTGCTCGGCGAACTATCTCGGATAAGAAGAATCTGGTGATGATGGCTTGCAACTTCCACGAGGAAGCCTACTTCGAACTCCTTGCAAATGGCATCACCGTTGATCATCAACGTTCAATTCTTGAATAACATGATCCAGCACTACGGTCTCTTCCCGAACCTTTCTTGGTTGAGAATGTTCTGCTCATGCAGGAAAACGCCAGGCCACACAAAGCAAGAGCTGTCACCGAGTGGATGCATGGAAGGGTTATTGCCACTCAATCTCAGCCACCTTACTCCCCGGACATGAACCACATGAACCACATGGACAGATATGTCTTTCGCAGCTTTGAAATACATTGCCGTGGACTTCAAAGGTATTGCTGACATCCAAGTGGCTCTGGATAACTACATCGTAACATTTACCAATAGACAGTTCTTGAAAGAACTGAATGCCCTGAAGGGTGACTTGGGGTTGATAATCAACATCGGCGGTAATTATTTGTGAATTATAATTCGTGAATTGTACTTATTATAGCTTATATAATATATAGGTGCATTATAATGTATACAAATCATATGCACAATATAAAGATGATATTTTGAAACGCGTTTTTTTTGGCGAGACCTATATAGCTAGTGCACGATGGTGAAGTCGGAGACGTAAGTATAATATAGGTGGAAATTAATTTTAAAAATATTGTTCTTGTCAATGAATAAATTTTTGTTATAATTCTGGTCTGTTGATTTTATCCTCATTATAAGGTTTCTTAACTAAATATTCGAATAAGATCAATACAATTTGTATTGTATTGTATTGTATTAATTTATTCCACTGATATAGTATAAAATTATGTACAGTATTGGAATATAACAAGGTAAAG
>JAYRBW010093770.1:0-20830 GCA_036023295.1 Invenusta paracnida
GTACATTATTAATTTCCTATTGTTATAATATTTGCTTAATTTTTCTGGATTTTTGGAAATATGGTCAGGGAAAACCTTGAAAAGTCGGAATTTTTGTCTGAAAATTCCGTATTGGTTTAATCACTCGTGTATTCAACATGAACTTTATAGTCTTTATAAACTTTCTTTGTGTACAGTTCCTTTAAATTTATATCTATTTTATTCTGCAAGTCTATATTATTATTATTATAAATGTTAATTGTTATTCACAATAAACATTTAATAATCATTTTTTATGAAACATAATCAGATGGTTCATTGATATTTAACCATGTTCATATGAGTTAAATATGTTATGTCATTAAGAATTCTGCAAGGTCTTTAAAGGACCTCACAGATTTCCACTACCAACCCTGTAATATCTATAACCTTTATTACTTGTCATTATTAGGTGGGTACGGTGGGGGTGGTGGTGGATATACACCCCGCGGAGCTCCAAGAGGTGGCCCCAGAGGGTCCTTTCCACCAAGTCGAGGAGCACCACGAGGAGGCCCGATTGGACCTTCCCCAAGGGGACGTGGTGGTCGCGGTGGAGCTCCATACGGAGGCGGGCCACCTTCGCGTGGTCGAGGTGGTGGATATGGTGGTCCTCCCGCAACTCAACCTGACAGTTATAGTTCAGGATATGGTGCATATGGTGCATCTGATATGGGCAGTGGAGACTACTACGGAAATGGAGCTAGTACTGACTACTATGGTGCACCGGCGACTGCTGATTATGACTATAGCGCAGGTGGATATGGGAGCTATGATGCCTACAGGTACATTATTTCTAGTTAAATTAGTTTTAAAATGTAAATAGACTAGTTGCCTTGTAGCATTATTATAAAAAAGAAGAAAACTGCAGGGGCTGTAGTTTAATTTTCTCGAATATTATCAATATGCATTGCACACGTATCAGAACGTGCACAGAAATTAGTGAAGTATACATACGTGTATATAATGTATACAATTAATTATATACTAAACATCTCCGATTGATTGAAAGAATGTTGATTAAGCAAAAATTTAATGAAGGGTATACTATTTAATTTATTATAAACCAAAACTTTTTTTTAAATAAATAAAAATCCAAAGCAGACCTGAAGTTCAACAAAACAGTTTTAGGAAAAAAATAAATAATTTGTTTAATTGTCTGATTCCATCTGATTGTTCAGTTGATAGCGGGAGAGTTTTCTGATCATTAGTATAGTGACTGTCTATTTAATACATTGCCCATTATCTTGTTCTTAGCGATCACTTTGCATGTAAAAGTGTTTGGCATGTAGCGCAATGAAGTAGAAGACAAAGTATCATTTTGTAAATAATAATTATAAATGTATTTTGTAAGAAATAGTTCTCTCTTTCTATTTGTATTATTTTTTAATTTGATCGGATCATGTTGGTTTAATTAACTTATATTTTGATAAATTTAATAATCATGTTAAAACTATTTTGTTCTAAAAAGTAGTATGTTTTAAATGTACAATTGTATTTATTGTAAAACAAATTTCAGTGGCGATTATGGTGCTGGAGATGGTTACGATTCCCAAGCGTTTTACTCCGACTACAGTTACGACTACCAAGACACCAGTTACTCGGCACCTCCTCCACCAAGCCGGGGTGGCAGGTAATCATTTTTTAACGTATTATAAAGTATTGTGTAGTATAAGCTGCTTAAGAAATGTAATATTAACCCTATCCATATCGTGGGATGGGATGGGAGTTCCCTCGTTTTTACTGTGATTTTTAAATAAACAAATGAAATAAAACTAAGCTTTTGTGACTCTCAAAATATAGTTTTTTGATTTAATGCTATATTCAGTATTGTGCACCCAAAGATATCGTCACGTGAAGACACTAAAATGCACCCATTTGAAAAAATGAACAAATACATTTATCATCATTGATAAAACTCTTATTAATTGCATGTAATAATTCACAAAATACGATGACGTATAAATTTGTACATATATAATTTTTGCTACAAAAAATACTACAACAATATATTTTTATTTTAAATAAAAATAAAATAAGTATATTTTATCCAACTTCTTAATTGAATATGTTTGTTTAACTACATGTAAAGTTTCACTATTCTATTGGAAAGTTTTGGGGGTTAGCCTATTAAGCCCATTTCCCAATTGAATTTGTATGCTTAAAAAGCCTTGTGTGGATAGGGTTAATATCTAAAATGTGATTCAATATTGTCCTATATAATATTATTTTATATGAATTTCATTTTACGATAATATAAAATCCTCAATTTATATTTTTAGTTAAACTAAATGAAGGAATGTACATTGGTATTTAATTTTCTTTGTGTTTATTTATAAGTAAGTGTGTGCATGTTCTAATAACGTAAATAGATGTGTAACAAAGTACTTTGTTTTGTATCTGTTTTCGTAAGTAACTAGCACATGCCTTAATTTGTATGTTAATAATACAGTACTTAAACCAATTTATAAATTACAAACACATTTTACTTCACCCAGGTATAATTTGCAATGATTTTCAATGTCATGTATGATTTACAATATACAACTACGGGTGTATACAGCGGTCATGATGCATATTATTACCATTAGTCAAATGTAGGTAAACAATTCCAGGAAGGAGGCACTTAACATACAAAAAAACTGAATATGTTCTTATAATATGTATAAGCAGATTTTAAATGAATTACCTAGACGTATCACAGTTCAGAATTCTCTATCGTTTTTTGCGTTTAGTTTTGTCTAGGTTGCAGAAAGCTTCAGTGTGCAAATATGTTTAATAATTTTTTCTTTATAAATTGTGCCACTAAACTTGTTGGTCTTAAAATTTAAAAGGTAGTACTCCAACCAGTATGCTATAGCTTATTGTAAAATAAACTTACAAAATATAGTGGTAGTACACATACTTTTTGAAAATAATGATTGTATTTTAGTGAAAATTTCAAATAAAATGTTGATAAAATGTTACGACTTGTTAACAGCACAGCCTTTCCAATAATCTATAAAAACTGTACGTTTGTCGTAGACTTTAAATAAATTATCGATATACAGTATAGATAATTATTTGCGCATAATTGAATATCTAAAATGTCGGATATATATATATTTATGTTGATTTATTAATAACATTATTTCTTTCTAATAGTTTACAATAATATAGGGAGTTTGTCTAATGAAGCGTTTCTCAGGTCAATACATACAAAATATACATTTAATCAACCAATAATAAAATACAATGAATATTGAGATAGTTCTATTTTCAAATTATAAATAATTTTCATACTGTTAAATAATCTACCGGTACGTTTTTATATGATTGTTTATGGCACAGAGGAGGGAGAACTCTTTCTCTAGTTTACTGAAGCCGTATTTATAGTAGTCGCTAAGCTAAGTATATTGATACGATTTTTATTTTAAGCTAAGACGTATTTATAGTCACGCATACTAAGCTGAGATTATTACTCAGCTTAGCAAATATTCGTACAATTTATGAATAAATTTTACTTAGCAAAGTACCTCTATATTAATAGTCGACAATTGATAATTAGTTTGCTTAGCTGTGTCCTATCCTTTAGTTTACATATATTACAAATAGTTAAGAAAATTAATAGTTAAAAATTGTAAACGAAACTGATAACAGTTTGATTTAGTAGAGGACATTTCGTATTTAGATGCTAATATTATTAGTTTAGTTAGAATGACCTGTGTTAAATATAGTGTGACTGCTAAATCTATAATTAAAATGCTGCAAACCTACAACCATAGATTCAACGCGCAGCGGCCAATCAAATGCTACTACATATAAATACCAAATTAATGAGGTGCTAAGCTAACAGCTATAAATACGGCCCCAGATGTATATAAGTTAAAAGAACTTTAAAAGTGTTAAAAATTATTTTTTCCTGAATTTTTGCTCTTATCGACGATGTAAAGTGCATAGTCTTGTCACACAGACAATTTAATGTTTTGGTGATACTTTTGATAATTTTATAATACTTTCTTCACTGGGGATTCTAACCCCATCTCTTTCTATTTAATCTCTTTAACTTTTTTTGTAATATTTGGCAGCGCGAAATTTACTCACATTTTTATTCAAACCAGTAATCATTTTCATTTACCAATCCTGTAATTGTTTAATAATAATACAAATTTAGTCAAGTATTTATTTTAAATATTATTTTTTTGTTTCTCTGCAGATATGCGCCATATAGTCGGACGTGAATGACCAGAACTCTTCCTTTGGTAATTTATACTAATTTTAAGGATTGTTTGTATATTTAAGTTGTGTAATTCGCGCAATTCGTTATCATGTCATTTTCTTTTTATTTTAAATTTAGTTTATCAAGGCGTGGTCATCAATATCCGAATCGTGCGTGCGTGCCTGTCATTGCGGCTAGAATCACATGCGTGTTCGTCACAATATATTAAACATCGTCAATCATCGTTCGCATTCTCATTGTTATCGGTACTTAGAGCGTATTTTGCACCATTTGCATAAAGCAGAATATGCTTCGTCTCGTTTGTTCGCGCACACGTTTCTAACTATCATTGTCTGTGTATCTTTACCGTTAAACTCCATTTTTCTATCATCATAACATTAAATCGCGTTAGCTGAAATACGCGTCCGTTTTTTACTCTTATGGTATCGTCTATTACAGTAATAAATTCTAAAATTGTTTTATCCGTGTATTTATAAAATAACTCCAGAGTAAATGTGCATTTTCTATACAAATTCGACTTTTGATTCTTTATTCGTTTGTTTTCGGTTTAATTAGTGAATAATAATTCATATAATTTTGCTATTTTCTATATGATCTTAATATAATTAGGTTGTATAACATATTATATTAACGTATGTTTTATGTATTATTGGCAACAAAAGTTTACTTCATTGTAATATATATGTATTGACATATTAAATGTAATAGAACCTTGACATAACCTCTGAACCAGAAATGGAAATATTGTTTTTTTTTAGAATTTCCGCCATTATCAACACAAAATTGAGAATTTATATTTATTTACGAATACGTGGTTTATAATGTCGCTTCTATATGCTGCTTGCGCGACTTATTTCTAGATAGCTTCCGTGATATCTATTTTTAAAATGACTTACTGAGAGAAACTTGAATACGCAGATAGAAAATAGCAGTCGAACTATTTATGTTTTACTCACGGTTAATATTATATTCACTCGGTTTAAAGGTGTAATGGTATGTATTTAAAAAGAATCATATATAACCAATCCGGTCCATGACTATTGGCTGCGAGTAGTGCTACATGTGGATTAATTTAAGATGTTCTACTATTATTCCGGACATGCTATTATCATACAGTATAGACGTTAATATTAAACAAAATAAGATTGTTAATAATGGATCAAATTTCAGTTTTATTACTACATAATAGATATAATATGTAGAATGATAAATACCTGCTTCATACAATGGGAATAAGTTAGATACAAGTACATATGTTCATTTGAGCACAATGGTTACAGTTATTTGACTAATATTTTTTACGGGTTCATAATTCGCTATCTACCTAATTAAAAACTAAAGTAAAGATAAATGAATCCGTATTTTGAATCTAAAGAAGAGAAGCTTATTGATGTGCTTTACAATAGTTTTATGTGGCGGGTATATTATAGTATACGAAATTAATTAAAAAATATAAATTTTATATGGCTGTATTGATTAAATTACCCAAAATTAAATTACAAGATGTCCTATTCCGGATCAATCACAGTATATATGTAGTTGTACACATTCGTTGAGTGAAAAAAGGGCACTTGATATTGGACAAAGGCAATAATATAAGTAAGCTATCGGAAGACTCAATAAATTATGTAATACACATTATATATCTAATTGGGGGTGTTTCTCCACAAAATAGCGGACGTCTAAACAGTACGTAATAGTAATATATATAGCTATACACAATAAAAGGCCTTTGGGTCTAGCAGATATCTATTTAGTTGCAATGGCGGTTTCATTAACATTTATTTTGAGAAAATCCGACCTGAGATTTTATATAGTGTATGCAGGGTATCGTTATAATGGTGTTCAACTGTATGTTTTCTTTTTAGTTTATGGTGGATTTATTCCGCAGATTTTATATTTCATGCTGTAATTAGTGGTAAATAAAGTAAGTTATGAGATAATACGAGTATTTAATTCATACTGCATATCTGCGACCGTGGCATGTAAGCATTCTAATTACATAACTTATATTTGTGCATAAGCTAATTACGGAGCTGCGTTCAAATTTTGTATGAAAACGTTTATAAAGATAGTCGTCAGTGGAATGAAATCACATTGTTGCCTGTAATATACAATTCATAGTGGTATTAAAAAAACGAATTTATGTATTTTTTCCACGAATTTTACCAGTTCTATTTTTGAAGTTATTATTCTCTAAATGAGTAAATAATATATTGAAATTCTGACTGTTCCTCGCCTGACTGTGTAAATATTGATCGATTATTTTTGCAGTAATATTCATAACATGTTTTATTGATTTATAATGAGGTTATTTCGCACAATTTTAAGAAAATTGGCGATATTAAACCCACTACATAATCGATAACTAAAATATCCTATTAATTAGAAAGCAATGTGTACATTATTGAAGACTATGCATTTGTACAAACACAGGCTATTCGCACTATTACTTCTAATTATGCAATACTTATTAACTTGTAAAATATGTTTTACGAATCTACTAATCGAATATTTTTTATCATAATTTGTAAGTTATACATTGTATAAAAGTACGGCTGCCTAAATCAAACAGATATACCCTTCATTTTACGATTTTTAAAGAAATAAAATGTACTTCAGAGTTTTACACAAAATGACACATTTATAGTGAGTATTTCTTGAAATCTGATGAAAATTTACAATCTATTAAAAGAAGTGTTAATTAGTTTAAAAGATTGACTATAACTTAATAAAATAACTACCTACGTATTTAAAATTCTGCGAATGAATAGAAGTCTGTGTCTTCACTTTGCGATTTTTAATTGCGATTCGCATGCTTGTATGCCATCATATTTCTAATTAAATGTACGTGGTGAAAAATGAACAGTTACCTGTCATTTTATAATTCATTGTCTGGACTTCAGTAAATTTTCAGAAATAAAAAGATAGCTTTCTATTTTTATAAACAAATTTCGGATTTAGATCTAACATATTCATATTTAAAAACGTTGAGTGAATATTTAATCTTTTTGAAATCTATCGTATCTTAAGACTTTTTTATTTGATTTATTTCTATAGGTATATAATAAAAATAGAAATATAATTTATTATATTTTTGTACATTCAGTAGTTATTTATGCATGAAAACTTTCAAACATAACAATGGATTGTTGTGTAATAATATACAATATTCTAGGAATTATTTTCGATTTAGCCATTCAGTTTAAGCTCACAAAAAAGCTCATTAAAACTGCTTTAATGGATAAATTGTTTAGTTTGTGGTAGGCTCGGAGTCTGAATAATTTTATTACTAAATATTATAATTTTATTAACGTGAATTCCAATGATTATATTACGTACGCATATTTAACATAGATTAAAGCTTTATGCATAAAGTATGCATGCAGTATGCAGGGGGAATTATGTGAAGTGAGTCTTTATAGCCTCGTTAAATACGAACCGACACTATTGACAAATTGAAAATTTTACATACTCATAAACATTAAAATGTTATGTTATGATAGGTTTTATTAGAAGCAACAGCAATGATTTTATGTATGTAGTAGATTTATATGTAAATATATTCAATTTTATTTTTAAAGTAGTATGTGTCTATAAAATATAAATATTGTGTGTACTAAATGTATAAAAACAAGTTGCTTTTTCATAATATCGCACATTTTAAAGTACAGCAATATTTATGATTATCGTTATTAGATAATAAGAAATATTAAAATCTATTTTAATAAAAACAATACAGGTTTTTAAGTCAATTTAATTCTAGGTAACCCAAGACTTGTCTTTATAGACAAACTTATTTGTATATAAATTATAGGAATTCTGCAGAAACTAAACATGTCGTTATAATCAAACTAACACTATTGACAAAGTCGTTAGTATTATATACGAATTCTACTACATATTAACATTATCTACTACTCAATAAATTAACAAATTTATGAATGATAGCAGAGGGTATCTGATAAAATTAAATAAAGTGAAATAGCTCTACAGATTTTTTCCCTTGTGCTGTATCCGTAGAGCTTTTTACTTTATTGAATTCTATTATATGTATTATGTTTCTAGTGACCGGATTCGACGCGTTTCGTGTATTTTTTTTAGTAGTCTGACACAAAGAATAGATGAAATAATAATTGTAAAATAAAATTATTAGCAATAATTGGATTAAAAAATTAAAATACATTACTTATATAACATGATAAGCAATGTTGTGAATGATATACAGAAGTTTATACGTATGCATGAAAATAATAAAACTAAGACATACGTGATGTTAATTTTAGGGTTAATGTAATGCATAACATTGCTTGTGAACAATGGTAATTTATAGTGAATAATTAGTAATAGATTGTTTCATGTACTTTTCTTCTCTAGACGCTATGATATACAGAAGTTTATACGTATGAATGAAAATAATAAAACTAAGACATACGTGATATTAATTTTAGGGTTAATGTAATGCATAACATTGCTTGTGAACACTGGTAATTTATAGCGAATATTTAGTAATCGATTGTTTCATGTACTTTTCTTCTCTAGCCCCTAAATAAGATATCATCCAAAATTTGACATAAGGGGGAGCTCATGGGAACGCTATCAATTTAGCGATACAATTAGTATTAAATAGAAATTAGACATCTTTAGTCTAACAACTTTTTAAGTTTAATAATTAAACGTGCAAGCCGAGGATAAATTATGACGTAATACTAGTCGTTTTGAGTATGTCAATATTCTGTAATAGGGATACATTATTAAAGAGTACTGACAGGCCAAACGATGAAAAAAAAATCTGTATGAAATTAAATTAGCGAATTCAAAGGAGTCATTAGCGGTATATTGCCTTAAAAATGTATAAGCACTCACATAACCATAAAATTATCGATCGGGCGAGTCGCGGTTTTAATAAATTTATGAGAAGGTCGTGTTATCTGTTTATCTGATGGATAATATTGATGCAAGTTTTATATAATGTTCCTTTAATTTACAATTGTCCTTATATTCTAATATGCGCAACATGCTGTATTATCCTATTTAAGTTAAATTGTTTCACTTATTTTTATAGATAATGTTTTCTGAGAAGTTGTTCATTGTGGACATACGTGCCAAAACCAATTTATTGTTATTTAAGTAATTATTTAAAAGTTATTGGTTAGGAAAACTTACATTGAGCCTATCTATGATTATCTTGTTTATTTATTGGCTACTTTAATTTCTGCTATTGATTAACACGCACATATCCGTGTTATTTTCGGTACATGAATATCCATTTGGGGGTCTGAGAAACCCTCTTTAAAAAAATAAATACTAGACACAACTGTTTATACCTACCATAAAAAGCACACACTTCCAATTTACTAGAGCATACCTAAATACATATAATATTTTACCTTGTATAAATAAACAAACAACTAAATCAAAATAATTGTTTTCTAACATTCATATTCAACGGGAAGATATTCTTGCCTTAATATTACTTCCTTGCAATATCGATAAATATAAAGAATTAAACTGGAACAAAGATCATGGTCACACATGACAAGCAACAATAAGTTCCAATTTTGACACAATGCTACAATTAAACGATTTCACAACACATCCGGAACGTCGCCAGAATGCTCACTTTGCTGCTGTATTTGAGATTAACACTAAGCTCAGTTGTGCGCTGCATTGGACACCATTTTTCCATTGATGAGCAGATATTGTCATTTCGTGGAAAATGCCCTATCAATATCTTTGACACCTCAAAATATGATTGATATGGTATCCAAATGTACATGATATGTACACCCTGACAATCAATGTGTTTTATCCATCGATCCATATGTGCGTGGTAAAGCACCAAATGCTTACTTCAGTGGTATTACAATTTTCAAACGTGTGGTTATTTCAATGGATCTGCATTGTGGTGTGGAGTTGTATGTGATAGTTTTTCTATGACTTCATTATGCAATTGGTGTCCATCTTGATCTCTATGTTTGCACTTTACGCAACGACAAAAGATGTGCTTCAGCAACAATGCGTTGGCAGTATCCTGTATATGTAATCCAGAACGGTACAGTCGCACTCTGTTTGCTCCCCATTTGCATACTTTCTGCTTGTATACCACCTCAACACGCAACAAGAAACTTCAAAACGGTTTACTAGTCCTCATCTGAATATCTTGATGTCTCTATGGACAATGAAATGGGCAAGCCGTTATCCAATAAACTTACTGTAAAACTAAGCCAGGGGTTGATATAATGTCATGGTGCAGCAAATAGTATGATGTCAAAAAATACACGCAGCGTCGAAGTAGAAGAATATATTATATTATTTGACCAAATGGTAAATATTGCACTGTACAATTCGTGGATTATATTTCCCCAATGCCTTTTTATGTGTTCGTCGAGTGGCGGAAAGTTATTTATTGATTTTTTGGCAAAAGCTCTACCACTTCAACGATGATCATAAGAGCCCAAGTTTGTCAACGGTTGAATCATGTCATGACGTCAGTCTGTCTTGCATAATACGGACACCCAGTAATCAGTCCTCATGCAGCACATTGCCAAAAAACCCTGGAATATGCTGCATTTCATATTTGTAAATAAACTCAAAAGTGAGCAGACTTGTGTAACGACATAATCAAAATTGCATGGATAACAATGACAGATATTTTCTTATGTATACCCACCGAGTAGTTTTTCGACATTACATAATTTAACTGACAAACTGATTGTCATAGCTTATTTTTACTGTATATTATTTATTTTGCTTTATGCTCATTTTTTCTATATATATAAATATAATACTTATTGCACAATACGTTTATGTTTAGTAAATTCTCAAATATTCAATAATAAACTGAGTGATCTCACATACTCACATAGATATGGGCGTGTTAAGTAATTATATGATTTATGGAATATTTAATTTATCCATTATTTTTTGTCAGTTAAAGCATGTTAAAGTATGTACACTGAATTGCGCGTCGAAAATCAATGATTAAAATTATAACTACGCGCGTCAAAAGTCAATATTAACCATGGCTCACACACTGTATACTGTTCTTTTTTTGTTTATATGTAGATTTTCTGCAGAGTATTGATTTTTGCTGCACTGTGACGCGTTAGGTTTAGATTGCATTTTCGAGGCGCCGCGCTGCTTTCAGTGTGCATAGGCCTTTGTTTCAAACTTATTGCTGCACTAGTGTTTCTATTTAGTTTCTATTTGCCATATTTATATAACATATATAATATGTTTAAAAATCGTTTTATTATTACTATTCTCACTTCGATGGATTTCTTTGTTTAGACTACATATATGATTTGTGATTTAGACATTTAATATAATAAATGAACGATATAAGCCATTTTTTGTGATTTGTTTAAAATGTTGCGATGGATTTTAGGACTGACGTCTATATGTACAGTTTTTAATCTGCAATTTATAAAGTAATACGAAATTATGACATTTAGAATATTCTTAGGAGTAGCTGTTTATTTTATATTATTTTGAAAATTACATTTTCAGCACTACTTCCTGATTTAGATGCTCGTATGCTTGCCTTATACATAAAGTCCCCCAAAATAACCTGAAACATTTTCCAAGCTTCGTGTGAATTACACTTAGAGTCCGAGGGGTTTTCAAATTTTTTCAAATGGCTTTACTTGTTATCCTGCCCGATGTAGGACAAATGTAGCAAAAATTCCATTTTAACATTAAACATATTCAATCATTTGTTTTAATTTTTTAAATGGAACATTTTTAGGGCCAATCTCATGATTGCGTAATGTTCGATTCAAAATTTGTGTCACTAATTTTTATAAGAAAAGGGTTACAGGGTCTAAATTTCAATTCTATCGTGTTTTTCATTCTTGATCAGTTGACGAAACTGTAGGGGAAGTTAACTCTGCAATAGTATTGCAACTTTTGTGAACGCTTTGTGTATGCCTACATGATCATTTTACATTTAGAAGGTATTCTACTAAACACCTATGAAGTGTAAGGCTGAGTAAATAGAAAATGTCATTCCTAGTTGCCTTATTTTTTTGCATTAAATTATTCCAGTAGTTTTCGAAAAACTATCTTTATTACCGAAACCATTAAACATATTTTGCTCTTCTGATCATCGTAATGCTGTTGCGAGTAAAATTTTTTAGATAATGTAGCTAGAATTTATATACGTAATCAGATAGGACAGAGGTGCAATGACCACACTATATGGTCACCTAAAAATCCTCCATGCCTAACGCTCAAGGAAGCTCCTGACCTTTATTATATTATATTATAAAGTCATTTGTATCGTTATTATCCATTCTTATTTGTTCCATTGACCACAAAATACTAGTATTTTTAAAATGCTGTGTTTGATGTTAAGCACTTGTAGTATGTAATACTGGGTGGGGTTTCATTATCGTTTCAGATATCGATTGGTTAAATGTTAAGTTGTGCTGAAGGTGAGAAAATTTTTGTAAATATTATTATGGTAATCCAATAATTTAAAAACTGAAATTTTAGATTTCTGACTTGGTTATTGATATCCACCGTCCGTGGTAAACATTAACACTTTTCTTGGGTGTATAAGTATAAGAAAATTGTATGGTATATAATATGAAAATAAAAATCAATGGTTATAATTCGGTACATTATGTATGTTTAACGTAGAAATTAATATGTATTATTATTGATTTATTTACTAAATCTATATAATTTACTATCTATCCTTCTTTGTTTCAGAAATACAAATTAGCTGCGGGACTAAAGAAGCATATATCAAATATGTAGTTTTTCAAACTTATTTTTCCTTGTCTTTCGTATATTTTTAATTTCTTTTTGTATTCATATATTTTTTATACTTTTTAATATATTTTGATATTTTTAAACACATTTTCTTTGTAGTCAAGTACGGGTCAACAATCCTCCCTAACTGTAATAATATGTTCGAATTACTAATTAATTGGTGAAGCGTTACTCTATGTATTACGATTCAATAATTTCATTATTTAGGTTAATAACTGAACAACAAACAAACATTTATGAGGCACGTTTTTTTAATTTGAATTTCTATAAATGTTAATAATAATACTACATGTTGTGTACGAGGGGGCTTCAATAAGTAAGCGGACTTGATATGAAAGCAAACACCCGCACAAATAATCAATGCATTTTTATTAACTATAGAAACATCTAAGAAATCTGTGAAAATTTCATGTTGATACTTTTATGGACGATTCGAATTTGAAAATTAAGTGGGGCTGGTCAGAAGCTTGTCCAAGAGAATGCAGCAGCAAGAAACAGATGGTTGCCACTTTTGCTTCTCCTCAGGTAGGTCATGTTGTGACCATACCAGTTGATACCCAAAGAACAGTTACCTCACTTTGATACACAACAGATCAGTACCTACATCACGTAATGGATGCAGCCACAGCAAAAGGTCTCTCCTCAACCAATGATCCTCCATCATGACAATGCTGTGGCACCACTCTGCCCAAGCAACAGTTTCTGGCTCAATGATCAGAATGTTCCACTGATGACTCACCCTCCATATAGCCCTGATCTTGCTCCATGTGATTTTTTCATCTTTCCACATGTCAAGAAGATACTTAGGGTCACACGATCTCAGACACCAGAAGAATCTGTTGCCCGATTCATCCAACAAGTTGACCAAATTTCACCTGATTAATGGTCGGAATGCTTAGACAAATGGTTCCAGCTATAATGCAAAAGTGCATCGACTACAATGGAGAGTATTTTGAAAAGCTGTAAGATTCTATAGATGTTCTTGTGTTTGTATTAACTATTTACCAGGCACTAAATTTTTGTTTTTTGATGTCAATAATTATAAACTTTTAATATTAGAAAATTGTTTTGTTTTTTCAAAATATAAGCTATTTTTTTAATTTATTGACTTAATTTTCAAATTCGAATTGTGAAGTGGTCCATAGAAGTATCGACATGAAATTTTCACAGATATCTTCATGTTTCTATAGTTTATAAAAATGCAAAGATTATATGTGCGGGCGTTTGCTTTCATATCGAGTCCGCTTACTTATTGAAGCCACCTCGTATAGTAAAATATCGCGTTTTTATAGGAAAAAAACTAGGTATATTTATCATAGAGTAGGGAGGTAATAACATTATTCCTCTGATATTAATTTCCGATATAAATATAAAGGTGACAGTAAGCAAAGTATATTTAAATTCAAATAGATAGTTTTCAAAAGTATAAAAACAAATGTGATATATTTGATAGTGCTAATCATAGAGTAATTATAATCATTACTATCTATGGTGCTAATGTATTACTTGTGTAAATATTGCTTTAAATATTGTAGCTATACTCATATATATCAGTTCGATTTAAACGCGGTTGATATATACCTGGTTATACATTAATTAACAGCAGTGCTGGGGGCAGCCATTTATATAAAGTATTAAAAATGCCTTCTTAAATTTGTACAAAATAAACAAGTTAAAGGCTTGTAAAATCAAAGAATCTAGAGCGAGCGAGAATTGAACTCTCACTCTAAAATATAGTTGCTGATAAAATATACATATAATTACTAACTCGGTAGAAGTTGATAGTAGTTTTCAATTGAAAGGATATATGATACTTGTAGCTGATATGAAAAATAGCTACAAATAAGACATAAGTTTGGATTGTTTTAAAACACTGAATCTGCCAGATACTCTATATATAGGAAACACGAAGACAAAATGTTTTAGTAATTGACTTAATTCAGAGAAAAAGGAATGACTCTTACTATGAGAAAGCACCAAAACACCAACACCACCAATCAATGGCATAAAACAGATGCACCAATTCGTATCCTATACACTGTTAATGGTTTACACCCACCTGTCCTGTTCCCGCTTGGAAGATTTCACTGCAGCCTGTAGAAAAAAAATGGAGAACTTACAAAAAGTAGACTTGCAAAAATGGAAAAGCAAGGAAAAATACTGGTGAAAATCAAACTAGCGTTATAAAGTCAATCAGAAGATCTGCTTTGGAGATGGAATCCATAGTGACAGCACGGAGACGCATTGTGAAGCTTAAGTTGACAAGTTTGTTTACGATAAAAATGACGTTTAAAAAAAGAATAATTGTGTGAATACTAAGATATTTATTCTTCATAACACTTTGTGATGTTTTCTGTTGATTAATCGTTTTCAAAAGTTATGATTATAATTATAATTAGAATGAGGGTGCCATAAGCGATCAAGTGCTTCACTCTCACAAGCAGCATGGGTGGTCGAGTGGTGGGGTGTTCGCCTGCCGATGACCTAGGTTCGAACCTGCCTGTAGCTGATGAGATCTAACCAGATCGAAACCGGTAGACCTGCAGTGGTTCGCATGCTTGTGAGAAATACATTTATTATTATATTTTCATAGTTTAGTAAGAATTTTAGCCTATTTGTTCATCTCTTATGTATTTGTCCAATTTCCAAAAACAACCAATTACTTTAAATGTCCATATTAAGAGATACTTTGTTTTTAACGCTTGTGACCACTTTTAGAGTCGTTATTTAAATTCATACCCATATATGATCATTTCAACAGTCAAATGTATTTCACAGGGAATACTTTAGAAGTCCCTGGTATTTCAACATTTTCTCTATCATCATACATTATAAAATATATACTACTGTCTCAACAGTAATATCTACATTAAATATTATACTCAGTGGGTACTATGTTTCAATCGTGGTATTCTTCGAACCACAATATAGTTAAATTTATGGCTTATAGTATTATTATTTTGTTGACTCATTACTACTTCGTTTTTATTATTATTTAATCAAATTGTCGCCATACTATATTCTTAATTATATAGCGTATACGCATCTTACAATTATCTTAAGTAATATTTTAAATAATATGTATTTATTTATCTATATAATTGTAGTCGGTGCTGTTTACTATTTTTATTGTTTGAAAATATTTAACTACTACACAGTCGACCTTGCTTAATTCTATGACTTTTCTTGTAGTCCTATCTTTTTAATAATAAAATTATTATATAAATCGAATTCGTTTAACTCGGACAACATTTTTAAGCCCATTTATATTCTATAACAAGCAATTTACATACAATTTTTAACTGGGATAATTTTAAATAATATGTTCCTACCTTTATATATGTAAATAATACCTACCCTATAGTGAAAGCGAATCATTGCCATTCTTTTTGGCATATATAATATGTATAAGTAGAGCTCCACAATTATGTAGATGTAGAATTTATTGTTAATTTAAAAGCCCATTTGAACAGTACGTCATAACTATCAGTTAATCAATATCGTTTTTAACATTAGACTACCAGCTTGATATTGGTTAAGTTAAGAATAATAGCATCAGTTCTAACTATAGAATTTAATCAAAACATTCAATACATTGATAATATACTAAAAAATCATTAATAAAGAATGTATTGAAACTAGGACAATTTACTCAAATCATTTTCATAATAAAGATAATCGCCATAGAATTTAATCTGACAAAAAACGAACTATTTTATTTCAGCAATTTACAAATTGTAATGGAGTCAGTTTTTAAGAATCAAACATATTTTAATATTCCTTCAAGTATACTCGGTTCCCATAACAGAAAGACAGAAACAACATAAAAATTAACTTTACAGTTTGTTGTATAAGTATGTGCAATAAGAGTGCTACATACAATAATGTAAAATATTCCCTTTTAAAATATTATTACAATAATATAACTACCTAAAATATAGAAACGATAGCTTCCAAAATAAGAACTTAATTAATTTAATAAAGAAAAGAGTAGTAAATTATGACTGTACTAACAACAAAAATTATAAATGCTTTTTCATGTAGACATATTATGGTAAAATAAGTTAAGCATAGTGGGCAAAACCCAATTACAATGTGTAATAAAATATAGACAGTCATTTAAAAGTCAATAGAAAAAAATTACATTAAAGATTGTAGTGACATCGTGCAAGAAGATAATGATGACAAAACGCTTTTGGTGCTTCCGAAAAGATCGGATAAATGGCAACCAGCAAAAGAATAGATCCAATAAGGTACATTTTAATTGGTGCTAAGTTTCTTACTTCACGGAAAAAATAATATATATATATATACCAAAAAATAATTTTTGGAAGAAAGGATTCATTCGATGGCGCACAAACGCACACATATTATGTAGGTGAAATATAGGTATAAAAAACGAATGGCAATGTAAACAGCGGAGAAAACATATTTTGTATGACTAGAGGAGATATTTATAGTTGAGTAGTTTGTTGGTAATAAATGTACATTATAGATCTCCCATAGCTCTGATGATATCTAAAGCATAAATAAAATAAAGGCGACAAGCATTTGGTGATTAAAATATTATCCACAAAGAGAAGTCTCATTCACGGAACAATAATGGCAAATTGCAAAATATAAAAATACTTGATTCCTACTTAAATCAGTGATATCATTCTAAAGTTTGTGAATCAAACATACCTCTAAAATCAATTACTTATATCATACCCAATTTAACCATACGAACGGTAATGAGAAAAAGTGAAGATAACTATGTATTAGTAATCGTTTAAATGGTTAAGTAGGTCTATTAAGTTTATTGGTGATTTTATGGACAAAATTACTAGCATTAGATAAAAAATTTATATTTAATCAGCAAAACTGTTCGTATAGCCGGAGTTTTCTGTCGCCCCTATTCTATTTATAGATATTCACAGCTGTGTTTATCGACAAGTGAATTATACGTGAACTAGGCAATCAAGTTTAGACTATTCGCATTCGAATTATATTTTGTGCAAAAATGTCGACAATTACAAAAGACGGCGATGCCAGCACCGCAATTTTATGCGAAAAATTTCTTTGCTGTGTACTTTTGCGGCAGGAGTAACAAAAAGTAGAGGTAGTGGTTTGTAAGGGATTCAGAAGACTCCAAAAAGTTTACTGGTGCATACTTGAACCAAACATATATATAACAGTGAATAAGACAATTCAGGTGACGAATTATCTTTACAAAACCATAAAGCGTTCGTTAACTTCAAAATCAGGAATTTGAAAATCTACTTACTTTAATATTTTGAAATATATATTTTGTTGTAGGCTACACCAAATGCATTTCTGCGACAGTGCAAAAAACAAATGTATATTATAAATACTATTATTACTTTCTACTACTATATTAATTAGTAGTATAACAACTTATATATTGATTTTGTATATTATTTATATGTTCAATTGTCTTTTATATATTGAGTACATGGCTTGTGTACATATATTTCAAGTACAATAAAAGTTTAGGTAAATTTTCTGCCACTAGATAGTCACTTACGTTAAATGATTAATTACATCTTTACATACGATATGTTATACATTATAATATGACGTAATCGTAATTAAATAAAACAGATCTTCAAGGTGAAGTACAAGACTTTTACATCAGGAGGAAATCAAGAGGTAATAGTAGCAGTACAGCATTGTTGTATAGACTAGACAAAGGAAACAACATGGAATACAAAATAAACACAAGAGGTCATTAAGAATATGTACAATGAGATTAGAGCCTTTATTGCAGAATTAATTCTTTACTGTAGCATTCCACATTATATCATTTTATATTAATTTTAAATGAAAATCAAAACGTAATGAGGTGAGAATGTGTCAGATCATATTCTTAACAAGGTGTTTATTTATTTGTTTGTATTACGAAGGATGGCGCTATTTTGGTCAGGTTGCATATTTAATATGGTCGATGCTAGCTTGGTGCATTGCGCGGAGCTTCCAACATGTCAGAATGCTGGGCACCTAATTCTGAAAAAAGAAATTAGAGTCCATATATTTAAATTTTATTTTTAATGCGTTTACAAATAAATAAAAACAGCGAAATTAGAAAAAGCATGTAATTTGTGTATTAGATCGCTATTATTGTTTATTTACATAAAGTAAATAAACAATTAAGAATGAAGGTTCCATATATTTATGTATAAAAAATGGTATTGGTGGAGTAATATATAGCGGTAACGCCTACCAAGTCACATGTCAAGACATATCTTAATCAAACCGTACACAATACAAAAGTGAATGTAAACTGATTATTTTTTAACAAGTTAAAGGGTACCAACATATAAAATTGTGAGCATAGTGTTCTATTTTTTATATTGAAAAACATCACTTCAAATTGTCAACATTTCTAAACATTTTATCATGGCTGCAATTAAAGCAAAATTAAATATTTATTATGTATTCGACGTCGGTGGTGCAGTATTAATTCTAAATTTAAAGTGATCTTATGATTATTTTTAAGATCCTATTAGGTACTAGTAAGTGAATTCTTAAATACATACAACTCTTTCATGAGGTTTCATGTCAAACACGTTAAAGACGCTAAAAGCAAAAATTTACATTCTGTGACAAGTCTCAGTTAAAACATAGAAGACGGAGAACGTACTTGTATTGCGATCGAAGGTGGAGCTGCTCGCCTTGAGGATCTCACTCACGACGAGATCATTATCGATTCTGGTAGCATCGAGTTGGTGCTGCTTATTGACATTCACATCACCGACCAACTGGGGGAGGGGGATAGGCAAAATGCAATAAAATTGCCAGGGCTCTCGGTGCAAATAAGAGGCAAAATAAAATGAAGTACCAGAAACTGGGGGAGGGGGAAGGTTAAGAAAGTAAGAAAGGGGAGGAAAGGGTAAATAAAGAGAGCAGAGAGAAAATTAATAAAAAAAAGATCGAGGAAAAATGAAAAAAGAAGGGGAAGTGGAATAAAGGGAAAAAAGAAATTAAAGGAGTCTAAATACAGGGTAGATCAGGAAAAAAGATGAGAGGAGAGAAAAGAGATCCAATAAGAGAAGGAAAGCAAAAAATAGAAGAAAGTAGAGAGGAGAAAAATACAGAGAGAAAGCAAAAGAAACAAAGGGTAACTGAAAGGAAAGTAACTTAACAATATAGAAAGGAAACTCACCCATTCCCGCTTCCTATCGAGGGATCGATCATTTATGCTGGTTGAGCTGGAACTGTATCGACTGCACTGGCCGGAACAGTCCAAACTCGAGTGTCGACTATGTGTCCGGTATCCAGTGGTGCTTGTGCTACCACTGCCTCCTCCTATCGTCCCTCCGACCACACCCACACACCCGGGGCCTACCTTCACACCCACCGCCCCCCGATGGTGTCCGACCCCTCCACCGCTTCCATGGTGATGAAGATGTGCCTCAGGCCAAGTGTGTCCAGCAAAGTGAGTTACAGGAGAGGGCTCCATACTTCCCGAGTCGGTAGTCTCAGAGTCCGAGTCACCACGGTTGGTCTGATTCACTGATCCTGCTGGTAGGGAGGTCTCCGTGACTTTAAAGAGGCAGAGAAAATAGTTTATCAGATTTAAAGAAAAGCAAAACTCATTGAACTATATAAATATTTACATAATTAAGAAAATAAAGTCAGAGCGTTTTGAGAATTCTTATCGGTGACAAAACCCACAGTGAACTACCCAAACAATTTTACAGAACAATCAGGCCTCCAAACATCAATTACAAAAATGCTATCAAAAGTTTATAAAACCGCAGTCAATATCAACTCACTTAAACAGAAAAGAAGAAAATCAAAAGAGAAAACATC
>JAYRBW010093781.1:0-20829 GCA_036023295.1 Invenusta paracnida
AAAATGATATGTAATAATTCATTCTAAATAATCGTTAAAACATTTATTTTCTTAAACTGAGCATTTCATGAAAATTGAGTCAAAATCACAGAAATTCTCCTATTCTTTAATATGGGAAATCAGAAAAAGGATTTTTTGGTCATTTCGGCGTCAGTGGGAATTGTGTTACCAAGTAAATATAGTTTCTGGACCTTCACTTAGTGATTCCCGAAGAGTTTAGCTCTGGACATGAGTTGCATACAAAAACACCATGAGCTACTCTAGTAAATATGATATGATATAAATACATTTGCACAGGTTGTTTAATATACAACGCTGCTTATAACTATATTCATTTATAATATTAAGTCCAAACTAAAATTTTCATAATTATATTATGTTATATATATTATATATTATTTACATAAGCTGAACTGTTTAAATTTAGCTCACGTACATTATTGGCTCAAGTATATTAATTGGGTGTATTCAAATTAAACATCTAATTTAATTTTTAAATTTTGCGACTCTATTGCAGTTAAATAAATAATAATTAAATAACAATATTTTTCATATGTAGTTTAGTAAAAATACATATTTATAAAAAATGTTATTATGGAAGAGTATGTTGAATTCAGTATATTATACAAATATTCTTATGTCATCTAAAGCAGCTTGACTAATAACTATTAAATATACCCACCAAATATTCTCCACATATCATTTATGAAATAATTCTTATTTTATTCATTATATACACATTTAAAAATGTTTACGTTATATACTTCTTATTTTAAATAGTTTTTCGCTAAATTGTATAAGCTTTATAAAACCTATATTATTATGTAATACATGCCTACATTCATATTATACATAGGAGTCTCTAAACATCCCTGTTATTATGAATTTGCCTTGAAGGTCTCACTAAGTTTTCTACCACAATCGAATTTAGAGTTTAATTAACATCATCTAATGGATTTTTAGAATAATAATATTTAATTTCATTATTAAGTCAGTAAAATCAATGGGAAATAGATGTGCCTCGTAATATATGAATATCTTTACAAATATATCACATAAATTATTCTAAAATTTTGAAATATGCGGGAAAACGGCTTATATTTAGATAATTTTGAATTTTATAAATCGTTCATTTATCGCTAAATATAGCTGCCTTACTGGCGTAATATAAATAATCTTATAAGTATTCATTATATGTATTGTTGCAGCTTATACATTTTTTGCATATATGGATACGTTTACCAGAAGTATGGAATGTAAATTGCACATTCATTTAAACAATCAGAATTTATCGAAATGAATCTGAAACAAGATAATAGTGTCGACTTTCAGCTCTAGTACATATGTATCTAATTTATGTGCATACTTAATCACCGGCTGTATCAGTCCATCATTAAAGCGTGTCATTTATATATACATGTATAGAAATTGTCCAGTAGTGATTGACGTCTGTAATAAATACAACTACTTAAATGTAAAATATTTTGAGATCAGGAAACGGAAGTACGTAAATCATATTTTAAACTATTTAAGTTTTATACGTATAAGTGTATGTCTTCTGCATGTACGTAATAAAAGTATGTATAAAAGACGCATCGCATTCACCAACTTTTTATATATTCAAAATATTACTGACAGGTCCGGATTACTGGGGTAGGAAGATGTTCATGGCTTACACCCGTGAAGTCTGGCCGTCCTGTTATCTAGGACGCCGACAGTCCCCTATAAACATATCTGTTGACGACCTTATCTACGATCACACACTCAAGCCAATAAAACTATTGGGGGTAAATGATCCGGTAAGAATAGCACTCCATTGCATTAATATGTAACTATATTGCATATACATATTATGTATTTCTGAGATGAATAAGATGCATGTACCTACAATTGCACTGGTATAGCGTTTCTATATATATTTACATACGTGCACGTTTCAGTCCTGTTTCTCTCATTCATTCTCTGCCTTATAAATTTTATTTTATTCTAAATATATCAATCATTTTTGTCAATATTTAATGTCGTTTGCAATCCAGTTACTCCCCCAAGTAATGAATGTTATGTAATCGCACCGCATCTTCTATATATATATATATCTAAATGTGTATTATGTATATATAGGTACATATAAATAGAATCATCAATTTATTTATTCTCTTTTGTAAGTCTCAGCTTTTAAATTTTCGGATTAACTTTACCTTTTGGAAGAAATTTATTTTCTTACACTCCAGTTTATGAACAATATCTATAGGACAAATAATCTATGTACATATATATATTATTGCAAAATATTATTATAATAAAAATCGATTTTTATTTATTTCACAAATTTTAGGTTAAATTTTTGCTCTATAAATAGCAAAATTTGTTTTTATAACATTTATGATAGACTTTGGAGATGTAAATTCATTACATATACAAAGAAAAGAGGTAATTCACTGTCGGTTATTTAGGATTGAGCATGAAGTATATGTTCCTTGGTCTAAAGGCATTTTGCGGTAGTCTATAAGGTCATCTCACCAGCCATACTGTCAAAATCAATCTAAACCGTAGTAACATATGTCAGTCAGACTTATCAATTGCTTGTACAGCTTCGAAGTTTCATTCTTAAAATGTTGTCAATATATTTACCAAAAGTGAATTTTTCCCAACATTTTCACTGCAAAGTTCTGACATTCTGCAGCATATACAAAAACTTTACATCACACGATAGGCATGGTACATTTTTTTAATACCTTTCTATACCATCTTGTAAACGAAATTTTTAATATTTTGATTTAAAAATATTATTGGTAGAATTATACTTTGTAACTATTTAGCTTATTCATTAGAAAAAGAAGTAAAATAGTTTAAATGAAATTTAAAAATATTTGTTATAAGTTAATTTATTTTATGCGTGATAAATTAAACGTGTAATATAATTTAACACATATTTCACAATCAATCACACTAAAGAACAAAATACATTGGTACATATACACATATATTATCTTTCTTTCATTAAACATTCTATGACGTAGTCACCGATTTCAACATATACCTACAGCTATAACGGAAACGCATACTAAAAATAATTGCATTAAAATGAAGTACATAGAAACAAATACATATAGATTCAGAAAAAGAATACTGATATTGTAATTGATCTTGAATATTCAATATTAAAAATAGAATTATTAATATTATTATTAATTGAATATTTGTGTATATTAAAAATTAAAATTGAATGTTCTTCACTATACTTTCTATATATTATGTATGTATTTGTTTAATATTAATTGTATTTTTAAACAAATAGTCATCTACAGGTGACTAATAAGCTTGTAGAATAATTTACATGTAGAAAATAATTTCCTAGCATAAAATAATTTCAGTAAATAGCGCACAAAATGTAAATTGGTTAATACTAATTTGAGGAAATATACAATTGCCAGTTTTTTACATGAATTATTTTACAACTATCGACATGAAACGTGAATCCCAGAATCCATTTCTGTATCACTATGCGCACACAGGTCAACGTACGAATTCAGAACACAGGACAAGATGTGAACATTATCTTTGAGACAAAGGGCCTAACCGTGACTGGGGGTCCCCTCTCCTATGACTATCAACTCTTTGGAGCAGTTATCAAGTTCGGATCAAACTCCCGAAGAGGATCCGATCATAGGATCAATGGGGCCGAATTTCCTGGAGAGGTGAACAGATCGATAATTGCAGTCAATCTTTATATATTTAGATATAAAATACTGAAACCCTTTTTTTCTCATAAAATTACTCTTTGTAATTGCTATGGTGGCCAAATTGGATTTTCCCATTTATGGCCACCTGTAAAAAATTAAATTATTTATTATGTATCAAAAATTGTCTCTAAAAATTCTTTTATCGCAAACTCCAAATGTTTTTGAGATTCTGCATCACAATTTTGCACGAATTTATCTATAGTGATTTACAGTAAAGATAATTAATAGAATTAATAAATATATAAACGCTATTAATAAATGTATATTTATTAAAATGGTAAAATATCTACAAAAGATATAACTTTAAATGATATGCTTAACCCAATCAATCAAGTATTAAAAACGTAATATATACTGCACAATGATTATTTTTTATTAAGTATTATATTACTACATACTATTTACAATAAATAAAACAGATCGTATATATGTATATAATAATAAGCTTATATCAATAGAGATTTGCATTTTTTTAAATTTCAGCCTGGTAGCCTTCATTTAACTTTATTTAGATATCTTTTAGAATAAACTGCTATTATGCATTAATCTATTTGTATGATATATACATATGCATATAGCTATGTATTGTACACAAAATAAAGTGCATTATTGAATATAAAAATAAATTTTCTTTATGAATTTACTAAATATTGGTATCAAATAAATTCAGTCAATAGTTCAACTAATTATATATATATACGCATGTGTACATATAATAAATTATATTATATATGAATTTGTAAATTATATATATATATATTAGTCACAATATTTATATATGTGACATATTGTAGGTATATATATACATAAAGTGCAAAGGCATTGTTGGGTTTTAATAAGTTTTAAAAATATGTATTCAGTATAAATTGGTGGTTTGCACTGCGCATCATTATAGATGAAATATAGAAGTAAATAAAGCACTTTCTGCAATATATTTGTTATTATATTACAAATTTTCGAGGTTAAACCTCCAAGTCATGTATTCAGTACATATCAGAGATATTAATTTCGCAATATATATATATTTGGTATATGAATATGTATATCAAAATATGAAAATATGAAAATTTCCAAATATAAATTAAATAAATAAATTTTTCTATGCCCAAAAATATAAGTGTAATTGTTGTAATCTATATGAATAAAATGTCAACATATAATATGATAAAGATCTTAAAATGTATTTTTTGACTGCAAAAGAGAATTGACTGACAGGTTGTCGTTAATTAAGAATTTATCGTTACTTTATTCCTCAACCTGATTATTGTGATTCATTTTATGATTATTTTATGCTTATTTGAACCACATAGATACAATATACATATCCACACTTTCTATTTCCAAAGGTGTACTATTTTCAATATTGTTTTAAATCACACTAAATATAATTTAATATAATAAAATATGTTTTATCAAAATGAAATGAGTGAGAAGAATATTACATAACCTTATTTACCCCATTTTATAGAAATAAGTATCTCAATTCAATTATTTACAAAGCAATAAAATCTACTAAAGGTGATAATAAAATTTTTATCATTTTATAAATGTGGTGTCATGCAGTAAATTTTCCTAATTTTAGCCGTGCAGCATAACAATTATTATTCGGACATCTCAAGGTTTCGTCAAAATCAATAAAATTATTAATAAATACTCTATATAAATCCTTGAGGCTTTTCGGCCTCAACTAACTATCGTTCCTGATTTATTCTTAAATTTTGTTTCGTTCCAATCGCATCAAATCTGATACATCCTTTTAACTGTCAATAATAGGGACATGTTTACTCAAAGATGTTTTCTTCCAGTATATATGTAAAATATATATATAAGGCTAAAATTATTCACGATTACGATGTATGATTTAAATACGTGATGATAAACATTTTTATGTAAAATTTAACAACAAAATTTAGTTTAAAATTAAAATGTATATAACAGTACACCTTGAACCACTGGTACATGATAGCATTACCTAATTTTACAAATTCGTTTATTTAAGATTGGTCAGTTTATTATATATTTCAAAACACATAATATTCACAAAAATCTTCTGAAAAAAGATTTCTAGAAAAACTCCGATACCCCAGGCTCTTGTACCTAATGCACGAGAAAATACTTGCTGATCGTTGTAAAATTTAAACAACATAATATAGACTGAAATCGTTTCAATCAAGGACAATCTGTGTTTAAGAAATCATGGGTATCAAATTTGGACACATAAGCCACCCAGATGATAAAGGTACCAAGTATATCTCTATTAGCTTTAATATAACTTTGATATTCCGACAAACTGTCATGAATTGTGGATAGAAATAACGTATAGAAACGGACCGATGTTTTTTCTACCCCGTGTTTTCTACCATAATATATACCATGATATGTGTATGTAGGTTTATTACTACGATAGTCACTCTCATTTCTCTCCCCTTTGGCAACGTATCTCAGAAATTGGTATTTTGATCAGCTTGGGGGGTTTAAGAGATCAGAAACTTCATGAATCATAGAATTCAACAAATCAGTCGGCTGTTTTATAGGTAAAGAAAAAAAATCCTACACCAAATAGTTTCACATATATATATATATATATATTTATTTATTACAGTCGTGTAGTATTAAAGTTTTTATATTTTGTCTGCAAAACTTTTATTTTTCACTTAACAAACTTTAATCGTTTTCAAAGAGACTACATTGCATATGCATCTTTTCTCTTGAGTGAACTTTCTTTTAGACAGAAAGCCAAGGTCACACTGCAGCAATGTTATATTAAAATACAGTTTTTTTGGCAGCTGAAGTCTACGATGCACAGTAAATATCACTACAGTCACATATATAATAAGAAATAATATTTTAGCAGGTATCGCCAAATTTTGTTTTAGTGCCCAAATAACTTTATGCAAGTCCTGTTTCTCTGCAAGTATTTTTACAAAATATTTAACTTTATAGAGTCGTGGGATTTGTGTTTTAAAAGCAAATGTCCTATAGTAGTATAGTAATGTCACGTGTATATATCGTATATATTATGTTATATAAATATATTATGACAAATGTAATTGAAATTATACGGTGTATAACTAGAAATATTTGTTGATATCAGATAAAAAAGATATTGGCTTCATTTTTGTTGCGCACTACGAGTTTTTTTGCCATATTTAATCGTTACTAAAATTAAAGACATATTTCTTTAGCTTTTATTACATATACAAAACTTATATTTAGTACATGTTTAGTTAGATTTATTCTTTATTATAGTAAAAAGCATTTTCTCATTTATATTTTCTGACATGTCTTTTGTTTATAAACAAAAAAACTATTTTTCTTTATTTCAGGTAGAAATACGTAGAATTAGATCAGAAATGTTGCTTTAAACTTCCATTCTGTGAGGTTAAATGAATATTTTGCAGGATGTTTAAAATATTCACACTTTACAGTACATTTTTTGCTTGTCTTACTTAAAATATTTCCGACTATGTCTGCACTCCATATTATAAAGTGTCATTTTCTTTCACTAAATAGCGACAATGTTTTAATAGGATAGTTAATAATTAGTAATTATTTAAATAATACAGGTAAGGAAATAACTTATAAACATAGATGTATTAAATTAGTATAAACGCATTAATTACTATATTCCTATAATGTCGTATTTTAATAATAAACAATTATATGTTTATCGATACCGGAATAATTTATGATTTTAAAATGATTTTCAATAATACTTTTGTAAGCTTAAAAATGTTTAACAGACATAAAACACATTATTTGAATAACAATTGCATCTAAAAATATAATTTTTCTAAACGCACGAGGAGATACTTTGTTTTTATACTTAAAATTTGACAATCACGAAATATGTAGCTTTACTTTAAAAATACATGCATATGTTTAATTTAATCTGATTTGTTTTCAGTTTTTTATTACGTAAAAATGAAATAAAATATATATTTTAGAATAAAATCCTTTTACTTATGTCTATACCCATCTTTATTGTCTAATTGTACTTTAACTTAAATTTGCTATAAAAACTATCTAAATTCTATATTTCCTTCTAAATCCAAAATTTGGTCCCTCATTTGCTTATCAATATATTACGTTGGTTTAATAACATTCCTTTTCCAGACTATAATATTATATAATATACAACTGATTGACATATAAGATGACATGCATATATTGTAAACATATTTAAATAGCAGTTTTTATCGTCCGTATATGATGAATGAATGGTACATAAATCCCTGCATTCCTAGATCATCAAAACATTGCTATTTCGTTAGAATTAAATTGGATTATTTGATAGAATATCACTAAAAAAGTTCATAAAATTATTATCTTAGAAATTATATATATTACGTTTATAAATTTTTTTGTTTTTCTCCAATTGTTCCAATTTTAATTAACCATGCCGCCATTAGAGAACAACTGGAATCTTGATGATGCGTATCGGCAGAGTAAGAGGGCCGTATCCTATGGATTGAGCCGATCTAAACCGGAGCTCTGATCTATACAGTCGCTTTACTATTATACCTGCTTGTTCATGCGTACAAAGTCAAGAGTCGAGAAATGAGACTCAAATAAGCGTCGAATTGGCCGACACAAGTCAGCCTTAAGCATGTATAAATGCTCTAGAAATCAATATCGTTTCTTCCATCCTGATCCCCCCTCTTCCCCCTTTCCTCTCCCAATTCTCAAAATTCGTCTTCATAAAAGGGCATCGATTCATAATTATTAATAATTTAGACATCACGTTTGATCTAGAATTCCCGAAATTTGTACCTGTACATTTTGGATTTTGGAAGTTAGTCTATAATTGTTTTTTATTTCTCAAAAATTTGTTTCCCTTTAAAAATTATCAATAATAAAAGTGTCGGAAAATTTGTACTAAAATTTCAAAAATAATCAGGAAACATCTTGAAACACTTGTTGTTAACATACTTATGAAATTTTTGCTTAAATACGTAATAATTTTAATTAATCTATATTCTGTTATTACTTAATTTATTATGCTATATAAGAGTATTTATAATTCAAAATAGGTATATTCTATTCGTATCATTATAATAATATTTGTTACTTTGATTTATTAATGTAACATCTTCAATTTTTTTAAATCATAAATATTAATATTTGCTATTTAATTAATGTATAAATTTCCATTTCAAAGTGTATATGGATATATATATATATATTATACTGTAGTACTATAGATTATATTTTAAATATTGTTTATTGGAACTTATAATGTTTGAACGTCTTTCTATTATTATAAAACAGATTAATAAGTTGAATTTATTTATATTATTTTTTTAATAAATAACAACTTAATAAATGGAATTGATTTCTATTATAAATATACACAAATAAAGATACTTGCGTTTAATAAGATTTAGAATTAAGAGATTATCAAAATGTTGATAAAATTAAAAAAAGTATTTCACATAAAACCATTACTTCAAGTAAAAGTAATATTTATTGTCTAGGAGAGTGCTGAATTAATTGCTTCAACACTAAATTAATATAATGTATTTTTTATTTAACTAGTAAATCCTATATTATGTAATAGCTATTTAAACTATTACTATTAGGAGTAAATATGACAAGGTATCATATTATTTTATATAAACATATTATACATACATTAAATAAATGCAACATAAATATGTACGGGAAAATGCTTCTGAATAATATTTAGTACACATACATATATAATGAGATTAATTTTGTAAATTAAATATTTCTTCGCGCACAACTGATGAAATATGTACTACGCAATAGTTCAGGAAAGATATCGTCGTATTGCAAAGGTACATTCAATCAATGCCCGAAGTTTTCTCATCCTCATTGCAGTTCCAGTTCTACGCCTTCAACTCTGCCCTTCACGACAACTATTCAACAGCCCTGACCGAACCCAATGGCCTCTTAGCAATTTCGGTTTTTCTCACGGTGAGTTCATTCGACTCTCAAACTTGAGGACAACGTTATCGAGCCTTTGTAATCTAGCTATATACGCCACGTAGGATCACGGTAAACTAACACATTCCAAAAGATAAGCTGGATGTACGCTTAACTTGCTCGACTGTAGCCTGCTGTATTTGACAGCTATCCGTTCTGACACTGATCCTCTTTCTATTTCTGATCACTTTCTGCTAATCCATTGTAGATAACCAATAACAATAAACCACGGCCTATTATACATACATTTTCATCCAGTCACTCTTAAATGTACTATAATCATGGGACCTATTTATAGATAGTTAAGAAGAGAATTCAAAACAGAAACATTTGTTTTTCATGCATAATTTGTCATACTTAAATTAATCGAGCGCTGCAGATACTTTTAAAATAGTTATTCCAATTGTAAGAAAAATCAATATTTTATTATACATTTTATCTTTATATAATACAATCCGTATTATAATATATTCTGCACGCTCTGGTCATTATGTTTTCACCAGATATATACAATTTATATTTATGTAAGTTTATTATGTTTATGACATTGAAATCATCTTGTTTTTACCATAGATGACATATTTTTTAGATGTATCACATATATCTTAAATATAGCTCACTTGTTCATTGATTAATACTCACATCAGAAAAGTAAGCATTTCATAATAAGTGATTTTTGAATAAAATTGTATTTATATTCCTAAATATTTTAGCATAAAAATAATCATATATACTGCACACTACTAAATTGTATAATATATCTTAAATAAAAAAGTTTTATATATAGGTGTAAGTCTCTAAATATGTGCCAAAAATATATTGCACATATAATACATACATTCATCGTCTTCTATAGTAAATGTATTTTTAAAATAAACAACTTACATGATATAAATTCAGCTTAATTTAGTAATTAATTTTATATTTTATGGAATTTTATTTCGTATTGATTTTAATATTTTGTCTATTTTATTTTGATTACTTCATGTTGTAAGCTAATTTTGATCATAATAATATGTGTGTGAGCAAATATGAAGAGGCAATAAAAGACTGTACAAGGTAAACCGAAAATTAAACATATCATTAATTTATTCTTACGAAATAAAACGAGAATTCTATATTTGCACTCGTTTTTTATAAAATAAGCATACATTATTTTCAAGTAATTTGTATGCAGCAGAAAAAATAATAATTTCTGATGAATTTAAAGTGAAAAGCAATTATTTTATTCCATATTGATTGAAATTATTAGTCTCCAATCATTTGTATTTTTCGACCTGAAAGCTGCTTTCGATCTCAGGTTGTTTTCTTTTTATGATAAATACTTTTTACCTTAACCTTTTGAAATATTCCGAACGATTAAAAAATAAAGTATATAAGGCAGAAATTTTAAGTCTTGATGAGCATGAAATGATGAGAACTTTAGCCTGTCTGTTTCATTTTTATTTATAGAATTCATATATATGTCTAAAGGAGTTCAACTATGATTTAAACAACTATGAAAATTAATTCTGAAAACATATTCAGAATATTAAATTTGAATAACTTTATATTGTCAGCCCTTTATGTACATATATTATAACATAATAAATATTATTCAAAGGCTTGATTTGATTGTTTCTGTCGGATGATACAAGACTGATATAGAATATATTGGTATTAATTTAATTATTAGCTCAAATTATATTAATATTACTCAAAAATAACTACACAACTATGAATAATTAACTTATTTGAAGCTGCTGTAATAACATCAACGTTCTAGTAATGTTGATATATTCTAATATTTATCAATTATCTATAGATAGATAGTCACGCAAGGTGTATATGTATGTATATAAATAATATGATCAACATATTTATTGAGCATAATTAAATCACTTACAGCTCGGAGAATCACCCACTGACGATCTTGCGGCCCTGATATCGACTACAGAAAAGGCAACATTGAAAGGTGAGAGTGTCAAAACATATTTGGAATAGCACGGTTCAAAAATGTTAAATAATCACATTATCAGTTGTGAAAAAGAATATTGAATTCGTTATCTATTAAAATACTTTTGGATAACTTTCTGTTTATAATTATATATTTTTCAATGCGCTAGACTTTCATAAACTTCATTTAATTATTTAATAATTTGACGATTTTCTTTTTAATTTGTCATTGCAGTTTTAGAATATGATTTATTTACAACTAATATTTATTTACTGTAGGAGAAACGAACAAACAGTTTGTATTCTCTTTGTAATTAAATTTATGTAAACGGGTAATTTAAAAAAACTAAAATTCCTTATATGTTGCACCTTATTTGCATGATTCATTTATTATACAATCTTCAATTATTAATTAAATTATCGTCATGTATGCTAACTAAAATAACAACATACGTTCAACATTTCTAAAAAGAATTCTAATCAAACAGAGATAATCGCTGGTACAAAAAACTTGCAACAATTAAATTATATTGGGAGCTGACGTCCTTTTATCAAAAGAAATTTAATAAAACTACCGATGTCTGTGAATATATTCTTTTCTATCATATTATGATATGTATTATTTTAAATTTATTGAAAATATACTTCTAAAAATCGTTTATATGTACTCGCAAGTTGACCATGTTATAGTAAAGTTGTAAAGGTTTTCCAATTTAAATTTGAGTGATTGGGCAAGCAAATTCGAAATGTGCATTTAAATCTGAAAATTTCAAATAAGCCTATTTAAGATTAAAATGTAGGTACCTACTTCAAATTCGACATTGATAATTGAAATCCGCAAGCACCCCATTATATTAGTGTGAGGCAAATATGAATTTAAGGAATTCAGATTTGTCTTATTTCATTGAAGTTAGACATATAGGAGGTAATTCAATGTAGTCAACTATTGTAGCTGTTATCACTGTTATATTAATTCTACTCAATTGGTTACTTATTTCCTGACTTATGAATTAGAAATGAATTAGAAATTATATAAAATCAATGTATATAAATAAGTAAGTAATTAAAAGTAAATAGATAACTTTATATAAGTAGATACTATATTATGCATACTTCTATGGCTTATAACATTTTATATTGGAGTTGTATCGAGTATAACATTTTATATTGGAGTTGTATCGAGTATAACATTTTATATTGGAGTTGTATCGAGTATAACATTTTATTGGAGTTGTGAGTATAACATTTTATTGGAGTTGTACCTATTATTTATATTTTAAGTTTAATAGGTTATTATACATCAACAAATATTCTCAATTTATTTTTTATTGTTAGTTGGTTCAAATTCGGTTGCCATCTTTACAAAAAAGTAGGTAAAAACAAACGGAGATTTCCAAAATATAGAAATTAAGTTGTTGATATTGTCGCGAAAGGAATACCTACTGCTGTTAGCTCAGCCATTTTTGGGCCTCACTGGTACCTTGAAGTAAAGTTATCGCTATGCAATTTAACTTGATTGAATATATATATGAATGTTGTATATGACTCGGTCTGTACAATAACTAACTATTAATAAGTCGACAGAGACGTGCTTTTGTCTCCAACTTTGTCTCAATTACTATTTTCTTGACAGATATTGATACATATACATATTTAGGTGTATAATAAATATTTTAATAATTTACTTTATACAAAAGCGAATAAAAACTTTTGGTCGAAATTTTCTCATTTTTATAAGTAGAATATTAGCAGCCTTTCGAAATTAGGCTAATATAACAATTTAAAAATGGAACTTTAATATAATCCTATTAATATACTAAATACACTAATATAATATATAAATAAACTAAATAATTATTAATACTTAAGTACCTATTCACTTCAAATTCTATAATATAAGTATAGTAGGTACGCATTATATAATTTGTGATCTAAATATATATGATTTTAAGATTCGGAAAAGGAAGACAGTTATATAGGCATTCCTAACAGTATTGGCAACAACAATGTTGAATCTAAGTTGAATCTACATAGGTATGTCCAGTTAGATTGAAATGAAATTAATTTGAATTCCTTAAATTCATGTATTTGCCTCACACTAATGATAGGCATGCTTGCGGATTTGAATTACCAATGTCGAATTTGAAGTACCTAAATTTTAATTTTAAACAGGCTTATTGACAATATTCAGATTTGAATGACCTATTTCAGATTTGCCTGCCCTATCATTCAAATTTGTATGTGAAAACCTATGTTAGGTATATAGATTCATGCAAACAATATCAAATACTTCCTATGATTATTATTTATCGTTGGCTATTAAATTAATGATACTTACCTATAATATATTGCGCACCACTTTCCAAAACCATTTGCTTAATTGCGCAACATTAATCCCATAACATCCAAGAGCCGCCATTTGTCACTATTTTATTTATAGTTGCCACACGTTCCTCTAACCAGTTTAATATTTTACACATCATAAATTACAGACTGTTATATTTCCCTATTACGAAATAATTACGTCGTGATTTGTCAAACGATTTCTACCATTATTGACAGTGGTATAAATACATGTAATCAAATGTCACAGTCGTCTTACTGAATAGTTATTCCTTGATATCCCTGTAACCATGAACATATATGTATCTATTCTACATGACAGCAAAAGCCTATAAGTACATCAGTGACTTTACCTTTAATCACACGGATTTCTATTTTAAGAAATGGCAGACTGTGAGGTAAATATAAGGCAATATTGTCCCAAACGGTTTCGTTGTGAATATTACATCCATTTATGTACACATATACACCAACATACATATATATATACATATATTAATGTACATAATATGTGGGAATGTATATAAATATATTCATTTTACGTTGGCATATTGAACTGAATTTCGGCACTTATCATCTACAGATGTCATTGGATTGACTTTTAGGTTTTTATATAAATATGTATAAATGTATGCAATATGTACTACATTGACCCTATATAGGCACTTAATTCGTGACATCTTAAGACTTATAATACTGTATAGCAGACATACATGTATAATCATTAATTCTTCATAGTTGTCTTGTAATTGCATTATAACCTAACTTCAGTGGAAATACAGGGCATGTTTAAACTCTATTTGATTAATGTGTTTACCAATTACTATATATGTTTAGTTATTATATCATTAAATTATTGATATATTTAAGTAGTTAAGTATAACAGTAGCTGCATTTATCAGCAAGCGTTAACTGCAAGTATCTAAATTAATTACTAAATTATTTAATATTTCACAAATCATAAGTAGGTATTTTTGGAGTATCTAAGCATTAACTCCAATAATATTAAAGAATTGAGATTTTAAAAACCTTATTCCAAATAAGGATGATTTCACAATTTCTGTATTAAATACAAAGTTAAGTTTTCACAATTTCTGTGACAAACTTAATCCGGAATGCTGTTAGTGTATGTCAACGTATTTTTTGACATGTCAAACATCAAAATATAGAACTTCATGTTTCTGTCTCATACTGCATGATTAATTATTCAAAATTAATTCGTTTATTAACTAACCATTTTTAATGTTTAGATTTGAAATATATTTATGTTACAAAATCCTTATACCTAATTATTAAAATAACTGTAGTCAATTATAACTATTTTAGATTTATGTTATTTTCCACCTATTTCACCCATTTTCTTTCAACTTTTACATATACTAATTTTTATAAATACCAATATAATACCTATGTAAATACATATGTATAAATACTTTTATAAATGTATGTGCATAAGTATTATTATATCCCTATTATAATTATCATCTAATTGTGGGGTCAAATAAAATTATATTGCACAAATAGTTATGAGGAAAATGTTTAGCTATATATAAACATACATACTTTGAGCTAAAAGAGTGATATTGAGACAAATGTAAACACATTTATATTCAGTTAATATATATTTAAAAGTGTTTGTAATAGACTTCTTTAATGTATACATAGAAAAAATATGTCAAACATACAGAATTATAGCCACCGAATGGGATAACAGTTATTCCCCTATGTGAGTCTGCGTGAACAACAACTTCACAGATAGAGACAATATTGAGGCCACAGCTGATAAAGTTTTCTATTTGGGTGGTTTTGTATCTCCTGTAGCTAGACGAGCACGCACGATGTTTGATTGCATTTCAGCACTTCAAAGGACTCTGCCCTATTCTTGTTGACAACAAATCTAATTACCCGACTATATGATGAATACAAAAGACCGCATCCATTCACGTATTATGAGACCAGACCGCATTACAAAACGAATAGTTGTCTGTTGATGTTGCTTTCTTTACCTCAGAGAAAGGGAATTCTAAAAGATGACTCATGATTTAGTTTTCTTTAACAAATTCTTTAGGCTGAGGTATAAACTCTGCGTTCGCGGTTTTTCTACAAAATATTGTACTGTCTTCCATTTCCTGAGGTGCTACCTCTCTACCTTTTTAGATGAAAACTGCCGATTTTGGAAGACCAGAATAAGATGGAATTTATGAATTGTCAACCAGTCTGTCTCATGTAATAGATAGATAACTGTTTGACTTTTTATTACCATTGTACTATCGCCGTTCAGTCAAGATTGCTTAGTTCTCTGTATATTATGTTAGATAATAAATCAAAACTTTAAAACAGCACTGCATAAGTAATATTTATTGTTGAAAATGTTAAAATCAAATAGATTTTGACATTTTTGAAAAATGATTAAGAGTAGGATTTTGAGTTTTATGCTTAAACTAATATATTGATATCAATAGTATTTCAAATATCAACATTTATTTTATAATAAGAACATTTTTTTAATATGGAAAGTTTTGTTAAAGTTGAGAAATACATACCTACAACTAAAAATGAAATGAACAGTTATATAGAAAACAATAGTTAAAATTATTTGAATTATGAAATGTTTAATATTTTTAAATATTTCCCAAATTTTATCTTTCTGTATATTTTAAAATTTTTACATATATATATGAAACAAGAATATTTAAATCATTTTCACTTTTCACTAACGAGTATAATATATACTGTGCATTAGAACTTTCTGGAATACTATATGACACACTTTCAGTGATTAAATATTTGATAACACATCTTTTTCACCCGAAAATGCCGCCGTTCATAGTATATAATTTTATTATTATTATTATTATCATATTATTATTATTATTATTTTTATTAATATATTTGTTATTTTAAATAAAATAGCATATAAAATAATAAACTGTAAATTATTGTCATATATTTTAAATAAATAAATATTTAACAATATCAAAATAGATATCTGAAACAAAACAAAATAGTTTCGAATGGTGTCATCGATTAATTTGATTATTTTATGAAAATAATCTATTACTCTACATACAATTTATTTAATACTAGAACTTTTCAAAAATATGTTAAGATGCAAATAACAATATATGTTTAATCTTCTAAATAACCAAAAAGTCACTTTATAAATATTTAATACATTTACTGTATTCTATACTTGTTTGAATGAACATTAGAATTTTTTTATAATATTATTATTAAAATAATTATAATGTTCATTCAAATTTATTGTTCATTCACAATTATTATTATAATAAATTAAATCGGATTTTCAAACTAAAAAATACAGAAATATATATATATATAAGGATTATAGACGGCAATACCTCATTTTGTAATTTACGATTATAGTACGGCGATGTTCTTCTGTTTTATTAAGTTTTATCCATCTTTCAATTAATTAATTTTATATATTTATTTATTTATGACGAAATTATAAACGGAGATGTGATACAAAAGAGATTGAAGAGCAACCAATTCTCTTAAAATATATATTTGCATATTAATTAAAGCACTAAAATGTCAGCCTATAGTAAAATTATTGTAAGAAAATCACAAAAATACATTAATATTTCCTCATGCTTTTTGTTATAATTCTGAAAGATAGATTAAAAAACTTTATCATGTGCGCAAGTATGTTAATTTTTTAAATGTTTGAAGTCCTTTTGAAGTCGCAAACAATTTCAAAATCATATATTATATTTATATGAACTTGGGATTTTGTAATTTAGATAATTTTTCTATATGAATAACTTGCTCCATTTTCATCTAATTATAATTTAAATGAATATAATGATTTGATTTATTCTATTGTTTCAATTTCTTTTAAAAAAATAGATGAAACAAATTTGATTATTGATGCGGGAAAAAAAGTACTGATTACTATTGAATAAGAAATAAATAAAAAAACTCATAAAGTAAAATTTTAACGTATTTTATTAAATTTATTTTACATTATGAGTGGTTTTTTTTATTTGAATATATTGTTGCATTATGTTACAAGGTGTTCTAGTCCCAATTTCGAGTTACTTACTTGTATATAAGTGAATTTTGTAATTATTCTTATGCAGAATCAACATAAATAAATCATTTTATCTATAAAGTTAATATTTGCTGGTAACGCATAATTATTTACAAAACTGGAGTAGATATCGAATAACATTTTATAAATAAAGATGGTTACTAGTCGAAAATATTTCAATTAATCCAAATATGCACAGATGAATTCTAACAACCATCAACGTATTTATATAGAGAAATTCAAGGCATCCGCAAAAATATTTTTATCGTAAGTTCAATGCTCTCGAATTCAAGCTGATTGTTGGTTAAGTGCATAATTTGATATCTTTACTATTAGATGCAGGATAAATATACATCGTTAGTATAAACATGCATATATGTATAATACATATGCTTTTTGGTCTTTTAATATTATAAATATACTGATTTCGTTATGTCATCGCATGTGCCCTATATTTTGCCCTACAATATTTTATTATTGGATCCAAATTTTTAAAATAATTTCAAAATTAATGGAAATTTATAATTAGTATACATTTTTATGAATGATGTAAACCTTTATTGTTGTACGATGCCAAACTTCAAATCTGTATTATGTCCTTATACATAAGCTATTTAATTTTGGAAGTAATTATTTTCAAAATACAATAAATAAAATTTTGATCACCATTTTTAATCGATTTAGTTGAATTTATCAAGAATGTGTCTATTTAACATTTATCAAGTAGCTATTTCTATTTCTAATTATAATCTATAATATTATGTAAATAAAGTCAGTTAAAACAAAAATGATTGATTGTAAGATGTTTCGCTACATCAAACAACATTATCAGGCAAACAGATTGCTAACACCATATAATAAAGTACAGAAATTGTTTACACAGTTTTAAACGAAATATTTTAATTTGTGATATTTATTCACTAGAGTATATATGCTCAGTTATGTCTTGATAATTACACTAATGTATGGGGTCACAAAAGGCTTGCCTGATAGTGCAGTTTGTTGCAGAGAAACTTGTTGTTGTAGTTAAACATAAATATTGTTCTACTAACTTTATTTTGGTTTTGTAAATCAATCAAATCCACTGACCAGCTATTCAATAAATAGAATACTTTTTAGCAACATTAATTTTTTAATAAAAATAATCAAATAATTTATACAAAAGCACTTTAGAAAAATATATTACTATGCAAGCGTCAAACTTATCAGAATATTTTGTATTTTCTTATTGTTATATATGTTATTTGACAGATTGTTTTATATCTGAGAAAATTAATGTTTTTCCTTTTTCTATCTATTATACTTATTGATATTAACATATATTGTTCAAGGGCGGCGGAGCCGCCCTGGCTACCCTGGCTATAGCCAGGGCACTTCTTCAGAGGTGTCGGAGCTGCCATGGCCGCCATGGTCATGGCCATGGCACAATTTTTTGGCACCTATTTTGCAAAAAATATACACCTCTAAGAATGGGATATGAATAAAATATTGGTAATCGATATATAACATTATGTATGGGTATTGGAGTTGATCATTTTCAACATAACTTTATCATTTCTAAATGATCAGACAAGTACTATTAATTTTATATCTTTTCATTTGAAATTGTTAATAGATTGTCTTTAACCTATATATGTAAATCAGTGATATCGCTATAAGTGCCTACATTTGTATGGTAGGTACATGCTATATACCTGTATTGGGATAGTAGTTTTATATTAGTAAAGGCGTATTCAGTATAGAGCACGCGGACACCCCTTTCACTTTAAGCGCCTATCTCGGTTAAAGAGGTTACTAAAATTTAGAAATAACATTTTCTCATTGTTATCCATTGCAAATAATTCAATAAGAAGATACACAATACAGTTAATTCGGTCAGCAAAGCACAAACTAAATGAAGCGATGCAGCTGTGTCCTTTAACACTTTCGATACGATGGGACTCTGGTGTGAGGTTTGTAGTGAGGTTTGTACTGGTATCAGTACTGAGGTTTGACCTCAGTAATGACTCACTCGCTTTCATACGAGGAGTTAGGATGCACTCATCCATGCAATGAAGAAATAGACTATAAATATATATCCCGAGTAAATGCGTGGGGATTGACTAGGTTATATTTACTATTTGCACCGAGTAAGTAGACAACCTTGTGTAACCCAAATTTCCCAACAAAGCAATTTGTTGACGATCTGCATTCACGGAAACTGTATGCTTAACCAAGGTAATTATATTATTATATATACATGTGTGTACATTTTAATATTCCAAAAATAATTAGTATTAATTTAAATTTTCAATCGTTTTACTCTAAAATTAGTAATTTTGGAAATTCTATAATGATTAATATATGTACAATGACTTTAATTATCTTATAAATAATATGCTCCAAAATAAACAATCAATTATATGTGTATTTTTGTAAATAATGTGGTATAATTATTTAAAACATGAATATATATATAATATCAAGGTTAAAGTATTATTTGCGCCTTTTTTCGGTAGTTTGGCGCCTTTCAGATTCTGCGCTCCCCCCTGTCGAAATCCTGGATACGCCACTTGTAATACTTGATACCGTGTTTATTTTTGCAGACAATGAGTGATAAAAACGCAAAAAGTCAGGATGGGAGAGAATACAAGAAGGAAAACGTGCAAAAGTTTTTCAAAAGGCCAGCACGTCTAAATCATTGTACGATTTCTTCAAGGTATCCGGCGTATCCTCATGTGCGCCTGCCTACCTCCACTCCTGATCAACAGTCAACTGCGCCTACCTCCACTCCTGATCAACAGTCAACTGCGCCTACCTCCA
>JAYRBW010093792.1:0-20828 GCA_036023295.1 Invenusta paracnida
AACTATCCTATATTACCTACTACATAGTTCGCTTAGCTTTACTAGCTAACGACCTATTGCCATAGGTCTAGATATCAATTTTTCAGCACACAAAAACAATAGACCCCTCTCTGTAGCCACTTTACATGTATAGAAATATGTAGTGTACACATAAAAATAGTCAAATCGAGATAATATAATATTATGATTAACATTCAAAATGATTCATATCTGATGTCGACATGCAGTTACCTATTTGTATTGTACAATAGTAGGCTCCACGTTGACAATCTAATTATTTTATAATCATAAAAAGACAAGTACCAAACGGACACAATAGATATTATTATATTCTTTAAAAACAAAATATAGTTATAGACTGCCAAAAAATATAAATAGTAATTTAAATTAAAGTTTACAAGAAAATCGGAAATCTTTTCATAAAAAAATTTACAATCGCATATACAACCCTGTCCATAAATTACGCCGCACTTTCATACAATTTTATAATTTAATTTTACACGCAAGTATCGTATCTTTTATTTATTTTACATATTATACTAGGCGCGTTCCTATATTCTAACTAAGCAAATTACATAAATACATTAATAATAATGATAGGATGTATTTTAATTTATATAATCATATATATCCGTCAATATATAAAGATATGATACTTTAAATTAATTTAAAGTGAAAATGTCTATGTGCGGCGTTATTTATGAACGGGGTTGCATTACGATGTTATCTTAAAATATGAATAGCATTATATAAAAAAATGGTGTTTTGTATAGTAAAATTATAATATTAAATAATTAATAAGTCTAAAATAACAAAGAAAGTTTCTCTATAATAACAGAGGAAAATGAAGCAATAGCATTATATAACTCTACATACGTTTTTATGATCAATACAGGGTTAAATCAAGTATTTTGACTATTGACTATGGAGAACTCTACAAAAATACAATATATATAAAACTGCAATTAATTATAATATATGCATGGATATATAAATATACGGTACATGGAAGAGAAATTCTGAAATGTCAGATGAATAAAAACACTTTTCTTATCATCACTTCTGGATTCGATAAAATACAAACATGCATGATACCGCCATACAGACCTTCTATAGGTACCTTATATAAATATCAAATATATATATCGGGCTAATATACATACAACTGATAATTTTTTCAATACAATATGATATGCAGTTGGTTCAAGCAAGGAAGCTGTCTGGTTGGTGGTGCATCACTAAAACAGACTTCCTTAATAAACATCAAGTTGACCGCAAAAGGCATGAACTCCATAATCGAAAAGCTAACACGCACGAGATCTTATAAAATACATATTATTATTATTAATAGCTAGTTCCTACCTGCTTCTGTGCACACGTTTCTCAGATCAGCTCCATTGAAGCCATCTGAAAGTTTCACAATCGCCTCCCAATCTGAAAGGACAGGAGACAGAGCGTTTTAAGTAAGATGTTTATATTACCCACTTTTCACCTATTCAACTCTGCTACATTACTAACTAACTATCTGAATAAAAGATAGAACTGCTGCGTTATCGTCAAACTGACGACACGACAGTGGCGCGAAAGAGGTTGAAACAGAACAGTGTCTTCCAGATAAGACAAGGATGGTTCATGCTTGTAGGTCTGAATGACCTGACCACACTGATTATATATAGTGTGACAAAACAAAACAAGATCCAGATGCCTATACTGATATAATATAAGAATTAACACCAAACAACAGTTGCACGCATGAAATATATTATTATTAAAGTGTAAAATAAGGATAACGTGAAGCAACATTCCCAATAATACGGAGATAAAATTAGCAATAGTTAAGAATCTAAAAAATTAACACACATACATGGGACAATATATGGGGCAATTAAATAATCTGGATTAATTACTAACAGTTAACAATAAAATAGCTATCATATAAATGTATACCCATGATTCGTAAACAATTTCAGTTTACCTTATAGAGAAGTAAAACATATTAAGTGTTCAATAGTGTAATGCAATTTGTTCTACTAAATAATAAAATAATTTTAATAATGTCCTTCAGATAATAATAAAATAAACGAATAAATAACTATTACTAAAATTTCAACAAATTATAAGATAATAATAAGCCATACAGTTCTACAGAAAATAACGTGGTTACAAACTAATTTGGACATGAAAACACTTTACCCCTATAATCGTGGGATCTACACATAAGTTAAAAGGTGGGGGAGAATCTCCTAACACAGTATGGGATCTCTTGAGATTTGACTTAAATGAAAGATATATTTCCAAATACAGAAGACGGGACACCTCATAGTGTTATTATGAATTTAGTAAAAGACTAATTGAACAAAAACACATTTTTCATAAATACTATTATTTATACACTTAATTCTAAAATTACCCAGTTTCCAATATGCTTAGAATATAGTTAAACTTTCCCAATTTTATACAAAAAATACAAGATAAAGCGCATACATTTTCACACGAATTTATTATTATACACACTAATAATCTAACACTGTAATGTATAATAGTTAAGCATAACCTTATTAGTATAAGTATAATCTAAAGGCATGACCATTGCCAGACATTTGAAAATGAGACGGCATTTAAGCTCTGAAGCCAATAAATAATGCGTTATAAAATACACGAGCTTTTAAAATAAAAACACCCATTTTAAAGAATACTGGACACCAAATGTTATTCATTTTTGGGGGCACAAGGGGGCATGGTACATGTGCTCTTTTCGAGCTACGACCATGAGAGTAATATTATCAATACCTAATAAAACTGTTCAGAAATTATTTTCTGTGTTCATAAATGTATTACCGATTAAATTGTCAGTAGATATTTAGAGTTTAGTTTAAATGTTAATGTGAAATAAAGTCAAAAAAGAACACACGCTTGACACGCTTGACACATTATATACAGCAGTAACATTATCTACAGTAATGATCTACTAGACGGTAACAGATGTAACAAAAATATAATATACTTCTAAGGTGATTATTGTATTTTTGACTTGCATAAAACAAAATATTAATTCATAAGGTTTAAGAAGTAGATAATATCAGCTGCTAGCTTACAAATTAAATATCCCAGTTTTTGTCATAAAACATTCATAGCCATATGATTATAATTACAGGAAATTAATATATTTGCAAGTTTAAAAAACTATATCATAATCCACATCATGATAAAGAAATTTATACATTTATTATAAGGTTCAAGGATGTCGCATAAACATTCTATGCTCATTAAATAACTGTATACAACTAATATTAGGTATTAGTCATAATTTAAAGGTGATTACGGCTATAACGATATATATGCAAAATGGAAGGCAATAAAAAATTAGTGCAATAATTTATCGCATTGGTACTATACATAATATGTAACGTTGTTTATACATTCATTAGAATTGCATATGTGTGGTTATTCAAAGATCGAGGCAAAAGATTGCGGAATACAGTACAACTCGCATTTATAATATATTCTATAAATGCAGTGTATCCAATTACTACCTGCGAAAGGTATTCAATTTATAAAATAAACTAGAAGCGCAGCATTCAATGTTGGATAATATGAATACACTTCTTATTGCAATGGGGAGCCAATTTTATAATGAAATCTTACGGAGACACCTACATTATACCAGAAAGTAAACTGTTTCAGTTGTGTGTATAGAAATAACAAAAATGTGTCGCTCTAATGACAGTTTCGAGTAATTGGTAGAATACCTACATACACGAAAAATGATACAAATGTTTGTAGCTAGAAAGCTCGTAGAGACAAAACTAACAAAGATTGGCCACCTACTGAGTTTTATAGGAATACCATAGACAGTATCAACAAGTCGGATTGGCTATAGGAGCTAATAGTATATAAATATAGTTACAGTCCCTTCTAACATCTTGAAATATAGTCAAAATAATTTATAGTTGACTCATAATAGACTAAGGGCTTCCTTATAGATAAAGGCAAGGGATATATTGATAAACATTTTAACAAAACTATATCTTCTTCTTTAGAGCACACAATAAAGAATAACATTACAGAAACATTATTCAACATAAAACAATGTGTGTTACACGAACATTAATTTTAATTTATGTAACGTAATATTATTGCTCTATAACAAGTATATTATAAAATACAGAATAATGTATCCATTTCTATTCGTGCCATGCTATAATAGTCTCCGCCTTTGCGACAATTTTCCCCATGTCAAAGTGCGATTATAAAACTGTCACTCATAGATGATTACTTTAAATAACAAAGATCACTACACTAGGTCAAAAGAGAATAGTATTCTAGTATAGGGACTCGCCTGCATCAATCTAACATTATATTACAAACCTTAGTAGTATAGTATTATTATTAACTGATAAAAATCCCATAAAAACTGTCAGTAATATAAATATGTGGAGTGTGTAACAGTATATGTAGTTACATAATATACCTGTGTTTATAAACTAAAGTGTTGTAAGCCTTTTCAGCTAATTTTTGCTTCTCACATGCTGATGCAGATTCAGATGTTTGCTTACAATATGTAATATTAACGGATGCATGTAGGCATTGAGAAGTTTATAAAAAGTTGACTAACACAATACATTCATCAACTTTTCACTGAGTAGGTGGTATATAAATGGGAAAACACATTGGACATTTCTTGAATTGCTCAATGGAATTGAGGGGCTAATTATATTGTATATTTTTTTAAATGTTAGTATTTATGGTATGAATGGTTAATATATATAACAATTTAAAGAATAAAAAACTATACGGGTAATTATTATAAGAGTTATTACTACTACTATAATAATCGATGGAATGTTTTAAGGATATTCTTAATATCAAAAGTGTTCACAACTTTTGTTTGAAGATTATTATTAATAAAATAAAAATATGTAGCAAACAAAACAACACACTATAATATAAAATATTACGATCAGTTTTAAAACAGAGTGAAATTATTTAATAAGAATGGATCCATCGCTCCAACTTCGTCAAACATCGTTCACCCTCTCAATATTTTCTTTTTCTTTTTCGAAATAATATTTAATATTAACGATATCCGGCTATTTTTAAACATATTATCAGTAAACAACATACATTCAATTGCTTTACAGAAACACCAGAGTTGACATATTAAGCAAAATAAATAATATAAACTTGTGACACACAAAAATGTAAGCGTCTTAAACTTAATATAAACATTATTTAAAAGATGAAAATGTCATCCATAAAGGAACTTGAGCATTGCACAGAATTATACAAAGTGTTGTATATAAAATGATTCAAGTAGTTCAATAAAGATCTTTATCAACTGAAATCATGCCCACCACAATCTTACCAATCTCTCCATGCTTGGCGATGGGCGCAGCGTGAATTTTCATCACATCAAGGCGGGCTTGCTCGTTGGGTAGAGGAATCTCTGTAACCGAGGGAAACGAAATATTTATGTGATAAGTGCGGGGCATATACAGCATGCAGGACAGACAAACAATTTATATACAATAACTACAATAAATATGACTAAGTAAGCATGAATAATAATAGTTTCACTTATACACATTTAGCTATAGGTATGTAGTTTTGTGGTGGATCTGTCTAGACAAGTTTGATAGATCAGAAAGGTCTATTCTTGAGACAAGCTGATAGAAAACGCACCGAACCCATCATAACAGACAAGCCTTATGTCGGAAAGAACACAGATTACACTTTCAGGGATAAAAGGGGCAGTAATTTTCTAACAAGTGTGCATGTTTTTATCGTTTGTTGATAGATGTGGAAAATTTTTATAAGATTACAAAATAATATGGTCAATAACAGTTTGGGTATCAAGAGTAATTCATGTTTAATTTGCATTTCCTGTGGTTAGACAGTGAATAATGAGTTTTAATACAGAGAAAGAAAAACGTATAATTTTATTGTATCAATTCAAATATGTGTAAAAAAATAGTAACTTTCTAGTTACAAACTGCAGATGATCACAAGTTAACTAGTTTTTGAAAGAAATTACTACTTTTGAAATAATAAATTAAATATTCACCGACATTATGAAGGCTAAATTTTGGTTATAATATTTTTCAACACGGCGAAATAAATAATATATTTACAAACATTATAATAGAAACTATAAATTGAATACGTATGTTCTAATGCTTTAAAATAATATTTATTTATATATTCCATATTTCTAAAACGCAATATTGTATGCCCATACTATAATACATGCAAGACGTATACAGAATACAAAAGCAATAAAATGGAAGACTTTGGATCACAAAAGCACAATATAGGAGCTCAAATCAATGTCTTTGACTGCCTATAAGGAACGACATTATTAATCAAGCATCTTCAATCATGGAATTGACAGTGTCTATAGCTAAGTCATTGGTAAATATTTTATGTCCAAAAAACAGTCAAAAAGGACTCAATAAACAGTCGAATATCGAGATTTGGCAATCAAACTAGGTGTTATGAGCACATTCATCAACACCCCTGGGAAATTAGATAACATTTGGCTGCCTAGTTTAAGACAACTAAAACCTCGAAAGAACAAAAATTGATCATAATATAAGGCATGTGTATAAAGTAGGTATATATTACGAAATAGGAAAAAACAGTCACAAGGGTGGAAGATGTCAATGTTATAAGGTGCAACCATCAAATGAATGACTCATAGTCTGTTTGCCATCCATCAAACTCAACTAACCAATTTACACTGTGGAGTCGAAATTGAGCACACACCAAGCTAGCATGATGAGGAACTATTGACATACTCTTTCGATATGTAATCATAGAGCTAGTGGACGATCTATTATATTTATACTGCTAGCGACTTCTGGTCACCAGAATAATATGACAAAAATGATACATATTCATTCAGACACAAGGAGCACGAAGAGAAACACCTAAAACGCGGTTCTAAGCATTGCATGATACGAACGGATGTGTGGCTATGAATGACTTCAACGCGGTAACTTCAAAGAATTAAAAAGTGACCACACAGTGAAACAGAGTTTTAACAGGAAAATGAACACTGTTTGTATCGAATAACACAAGTGGGTACATATTATATATATCGACACAAACATTACATTTAAGTATAAAAGTCGGACCGGATAATTTTTCCTAGAACTAATAATAAAAAGAACCACCACGTGAAATTTTTTATAAATAAACAAAAAGTACTAATCGTGATGTCTATGCTTGTCGAGGTGTAATAAACTGATTTCCCAAATGTATTTAACAGGGGGTGGGGGAGGGTAAAAATTGTTAGACGCAAAAAATTCAGTTTATGCCCAATCTCAGGCGAAATTTCACCCAAAAGGAAATAATAACTGTATTGATCGATCTGCTGCAGAATTGTGGTTAAATAGTAACATACACATCATCAACTTATTAACGCACTTTATAACAAAGCTGGCGCCAGAAAATCTATGTATGCATTTTAAACAAACGAAGGAAAGTATGCAAACTTCAGCGTATATATTTCATTAAAAATATTTATGTTAGAGAGTACCATATAAATAAAAGAATACTCATTTTTCATGTAATGCAATATTATTATGCACACGAAGAACATGTTAGATGTTATACTACTACGTTTACAATAATTAACAAAATAAGTTATTTCGAAAAAAAATTGGATTTACATATATCATAATATATAATATTCTTTGTACAGAATTTGTCTAGATAGGCACTACATACAATTTATATACAGATATTTAAATACTTAAATATATAGTACTTACACTCAATACTTATACATATTTAGTACACGCAGGGACAAAAACATCATAATATCCAAATTCGATTCAACCAAAGTAATCCGCAGTTACACTTTCGCGTTTCAAAATTTTACATTTCCTCTATTTATGTAGGCGATTAAAATAATTCCAAATAGGAAAAGGCATATTTGTATGCAGAGATATAGGTATATTACAATAGACATTATGGCTGAAGACCTCATACCGATTATTGAAGCAATCCGATGGTGACAGACGCGACATCCCTTGACGTGTGCATACACAGATTAGAAATCAAGAACAAAATTTTAAAGCATCAGGCTAGCACGGTGTTGTGTGACAGTATACATTTACTATATACTCACAATTTTACAAGCTTGGACAATTCACCTAACCCATTGACAAGTTTTTTCTTGCAATATTTCAATCTTAGCAGACAGTTGAAATAACTATATGAATCGTTATACATACAATAGTATTATTAGTTGCACAAGTAAAGTCGATACGAAAATACTATGTACCTATGCATAAGATTACAATATATATTTATTGTAAAACTTATAAAACACAAGCAGAATTTAACCACTGATATTTATTGTATATCTAGAAAATAACCAAGATATATTATACACATGATTCAGGGACAAGAATACCGATAACAAAAACAAAGTGATAACAAATTAAATAACAAATTAAGTTAAAAGAAAATATAAGATTTTAGAAAAAAAATTAAACTATTTCTGAAAAGACAAAGTATTTTCAAGACATATAAAATATACTAAGATTTTTCTAATATGTTGATATCGTTTCAAACAAATGTAACGGAAGATTCGCATTTAACTTGTCGAAGGATGTGATAGTATAACATTTGTTATTCAAATGCAGACTCTTATCTGACTAACTACTGCGTTATTACTGTAAAATACGAGTGGAAACACAACTGGTTTTATATTATTTCCGACAATTTCTCAAACATTTTTGATATTAGAAATAGCAGTGCACAATAGAATATTAACTTATGTTTTAAAAGATCATCCTAAACTATCATTTTTAACTACACATAATCCCATTTATATCGATTTTTTACCCAATTTATTCATTTATAGTATATTTATTCGCTTCAATTGGTAGTTTAATTTGATTTTAAATTATTTTTTACTTGTAAAAATATTTTATTAGTCTGACTAACTTTTCTTAATTTGCAACATTTATAAGTTTTATTATGAAAAATATCTTTCTAATATTGTGACAATATTAGCAATAATATATAGAAATACATAGAATATTATTTTATAACATACCATATACAGTCATTTATTCATAATCAATTATGTATTAAATTTACAGAATCATAATTAATCATAAAGGATAAATAAGTTTATCATTTACAAATCTCTGCCCTTAAAACATGTATGTCAATTTTAAAATCGATAATTATTTTTATTTTGCTGTTTGTTTTTATCATTTTATAATGAATGAACAGTAATTCAATTCGTAATCAATGAAATATATAATTTGACAGTGGAGGACAATTTTGAAATCGGAAATTAGTTTTTGCTATTCAGAACTGTAATTATATATTTAATAATGTCTGTACCTTATATCTATGATCACGTTTGGTATAGAAATTAGTGGCTATGATACAGAAATTATTTAATTTTATGCTATTTCCATATGTTACAAATGTGTACTGCACCCCTTTTCTGCGCCGACTTAATCAAAAGTCTTGGGTTTGCTATTGTTTGAATGAAGTTTCCAACTTTTGTCAACCGTTATAGCAGTCATATACATACAATGCAGATATTTGGATTATTTTGTATTTTTATGAGCAATCAAAAAATCTCAATAAGGCTCAAAATTATCTAAACAGACTCATTGAAATGATAGCTATACGAATATTTAAAAACTAATTAAATATAAAAATGAAGTAACTGGGAAATGACTGGGAAGTGACTAACGTTGAAATTCCGCTTTCTTGTTTTTAAATTTGGAATACTATAATGCTTTGGCTGCTTTTACAATCGAAGTAAATGTGTCCAAATTTATACAAAAAAAAATCATTAAGTTACAATCTCATGTTCCGATAATTTAAATATGAAATCACTGTTATATTTATTTTAAAAGATGTCTAAATTTAAATGAAGAAACCAAAATAAACAAAATAAAAAGTCAAACATATTTTTCCTACTTTCTTAATACTGGTTTAATGAGTTTTACTGAGTGTTGTATTCCCCATAAATAAATAAATACAACTTTTTCCAGATAGTCCATGATTAACAAACCTCATCATATACTATTTGTGAATATAATCTATTTCTAGCCAACACGCCACTTTATATTATATATATTAACCGACACATGCAGATTCTTAGTCTAACAAAAGAAGTCAGACAATAAAAATATAGAAACGATTAAACTGACATTTCAGGGTGTGAGATATGACACCTTACCTCCTATTAAGAATGTGACCGACAATGTTTACCTAATCATTCTGTAAACCCCGCTCTCTAGATTGCTCAATCATGACAATTTCAAAATTAACAGTGGTCAGAAATGGTGTCATTCACCTCTATACTGATGTTTAATATACATATATTATACCGATTTGTTCACCTTTAAGATAGCCGATAACAAACACAATTATTCAGGAGAGAATGGAATATAACAGATGGCATGCATGAGAACCAAACAAATTTGGAAAAAGCAAGTTGTTTGATGTAATAACCAGTGTCAATAAATTGGCGTGTATTGTGTAATTAATGTTAAATTACTTGTAAAGTAAACAGATATAAAAAAGATTGGAAATATTAGAGATCACACAATATAGAGCCATTTAAAAGAACAATATAGTATAACACAATAAGAATATAATACTACAGCAATTTTATACAATCACAAATATTGTATTATCAAATCGGAGTTTGCTAAATTTTTAAATATTTAATGGTTTCAACTCAAAAGATAGACTATTTAGATAACTGTTCAAAAATTACAAAACCAATTTAGGTGAAATTTAAAACAAAAGTATATTGGTACAATTTTTACCAGAGAAATCATTTTTATTGCTTAATCAAATTATCATCTAAACTTACACAGTCTCCATATTATTATATCACAACAATGATATACACTATTCGACATAAAAAATAACTTAACTGGGTTAAAAAAGGTGGACATAAAGACTCAATAGATAATAATAGACATAAGAATGACATTTTTTAAATTGGTTAATAACTATAATAAACAAGTTATACGTTTTTGAAAAGACAATCAAGCGATTAAATTAGGAATTATATATCAATATCGCAATAAACAAACACTAAATAACCATAAAAAACTTTTATAGTTAAAAAATAAATATAAAATAAGCTAACAGAAAAATGAGTTTTCAAAAATATAAAAGAAACAATTATTTAAAAATAAATATTATATATATCTCTAAAGTAAAGAAATAAGCATATTTAAAATTTATGAAGCATTAAAACTGGCTTCTATACCAAACTGTTAAAATTGAGCACATTTCTTTACAAATCCATTTTATTGGCAAATAAAATATGTCAATGATGTGCGAGATATATGGTACGTAAAAGGAGGTTCGGTGCTTGGAGAATATATTTTGTCAGTATAGTTTCAGATAGGAAATAGTAAGCAATAGTGTCACAGCACATGCAAACGAAATAAACCACGTCAATGTACATTATCTAAGCTATATAAGAGCAGATACTCACATATAAATCATTATAGATTCTTAATGCATTAATTTATATAGTCAGGGTTTATTATTCCATCAAACTATAACAAAAACCATATAAATTTATTTGAAAAGAGAACGTAAACTCGAAGGTACGGATTGTTCACCAGTTTTTTAAGTACTTGTTTATAAAAATACACCAATGTCGAGATAAAGATTAGATCTACATGTCAAGAATACTCATCATCAAACAGTAAATGGAACTTTGACTTACTAGTTTTGAGGTTAGGTTTTTAAATAAAAAATTCAACAAGCCTAATTAAATTACAAAAAAAACTAGACATAATCCAACCCAAAAGTAGTAAAGTTTCAGATAGGAAATTGTTTTCTACTAAATGTTATTCACTGTAATAGAAAAGAAAAAGTATTGTGATTTTCTATATTCTATCCATACATATATATAAAAATGGGAATTCATTAGGCGTATATTTATAACACTGTGTGTGTACTATTATCTAAATAATTAGACAATAATAAATTGACAATTTTACCCGAGGATAGCCTACAAACAAAAAGTTACTAGTAGCAGTTTCGATAAGAATAAAGCAGAAAAATATATGTTCCTCTATTTTATAAGGGAAATACTTGAAATCCGTGCAAGAAATAATAATGTCATGATATTCAATCATGCATCTGTACATTTTCCTCTCTATAAATTATCGGCTTTGCGATATATTATATAAATTATCAAATGAGAAAAATAAGTGTTGACAAAAATTCCCGCTGTAAATTGAAAATAGATCGTAATTATAGAGAATAGTGCTTATATCAGACAATTGTTTTTTGTCCACACGTATCGTTAAAATTATATTTAAAAAACGATATCAAAGCAAATAACATGCTATTCTATTGATGCTATACAATAAAAACTAACAATCGCACCCAATAAAAAGTATATCATTCCTTCTGTAAGACAGGAACGACTTACATACTGTGATTGAAGGCTGGATACATGTGGTGACAATCTTTAACCCTCACACACCTAATAGTATAGTGCACTGGACATGAAATGGACTATAAGTAGACTAGAACTGTCAATTAGTAAATGTTCCAATTAGCAACAAATTAGACAAACCCACAGCTGTAGCGTAGGTAGTTCAGCCTGTCTAAAAGTAATACAATTAATGTATACGTACATAGTTTCAGTGACAGGATTGCTGCAGTACTGTGTCAAATGACAAGATATCTAATAAAAACTAAATAAAACACAGATATACACAATATCACATTATATGTACATACGTTATACGTATTTTACTACACATAACAAAATTAGGATATGATATACTATATTCTGACAGCGTATAAAAAGGAATTTCAAATAAATACAACACCATTTCATTAAGAATCAATATCACAGTATTGTATAGCAAAAGTACGATAAATGCTATAAGATAACATAAGGTACACATATATCAAGGTTATTGAGGAACGTAGAGAATTTTTGCAAAAATCAACATAGTTGCCTTTATTTCAGGAGTAAAAGTTGTGAACATTGTGTCAGAAATAGATACAAATGAAATGTAACAATATTTTAAAACAATTTTATTCCAACTTATAAATATTTAATTTTTATAAATAACTTTTCTTTACATCCAAATATAACCTAACTGAAAATACAACAACTAAAATCATTGTAAGTAAAAAAAGGCAATGGTTTAAAGTTCCAAGCATTTTTTCGGCGGTAACCACATTTTATCATAAATCAAGAAGAACCAAAATCCAAACAAATCTGATAAGAGAGAAATGAAATATGTCAAAGGAAAATATTATTTTTGAAAATGCCTGGGAAGAAGAATGAGAAAGTCTTCGACGATCAAATCTGGCTAATTTTCCAAATGACTGGCAAACTGACAGACAGACGGCGGGAGATTTGGGTATTGAAATATTGGCATGCAGAAAGTAAAGCAAAATCTGTTTGTTAACTTTTCCATCTTACCAAACTACTCAATTCGGCATAACATCTTGGATAAAAAAGTCATTTGCTAAATAAGTGGCACCAAAATAATTATAACGATGGAGAATTCCCAGCCACAGATAGAGAGAGTGATGTCATTACATAAGCATCTGATAGTGGTTATATTAAAGAGTGACACAACTTGTCAAATTCGATCAAGATGGATTGAACGTAGTTTGTAGATGATTGTGTAGATTCTATAATATTATTACATAGAAATTTAGTACGGAGTATTATTAAACAATTTACAGTTAAATTTTGCCTCCGTAATTTTTCGAACTAATTATCGTCAAAACATCAAAGTTTGTGGATATTAAAATATATTTCAAGCACCTTTTAATTGAAAGTTTAAAAATCCAACAATGAATATAAATTGCAGGTAACAATCCTAGACTTCTACTAAAAAAATAACAACTATAATATAGGAAATACCTGTTGCTATTGGGAACAGAAGCAATAAAATGAAAAACATTTATTTTAAAACTGATTACTCATTTAATAAAGTATTAAATGTGAAATCACCAAAACAAAATAGAATAAAGTTAAACTTCAATAAAAATATACAAATGATAGACAGTGTTTTGGTAGATAATATATAAAGATATAGATATATATATATTATAAAATGATATATTTATTAAAATCTAAATCTGACATTGGTTCTCAGGATTGAACTTGTTAAATTCTCTAAAAAATTACCAAGGAAAAACTAAACTCCTATAGATAAAAACGACATTAGTTCGTTTTTGGATAAAAGCTATAAAAGGAGAGTGCATATAGTTACTGCGTGTGTCAAAATTCGGTATTAGTAACATCAAAACATCAGATAGAATAATTTGTGACCTCAATAAAATGAACTAAAATATACACAAATGTATAAGTGATGAGTTTGTGTAGTGTACTATTGAATGATATTTCTATCAAGAAAATACAATAATTTATTTTATGTAAAGTCAAAATAATACAATCTTTAAACTTATGAAAATAATATTTTAATTTAAAATCATTGCAAGAATAAATACTCAAGAAGAATGGTATTATTAATAGTACACGAAACCGTATTATATTATAGACTAATTCAAATTGCAATTACATTATTTCAAAATTATATAAAGAAAAGGTCTTACTAATTACTATTTTATAAGTAGTAATGTAAAAAAGAGTATATTTTAACAGATATATGAAAATTTCAATAAGATTTCAAATATATTTCCGCCTTATTTAAAAATTTAAGAATATCTAGACTTTTTAAATCAGAAAAAAGGTTGCGACTCACCGATCTTTCTATCCAATCGACCAGGACGCAAGAGTGCAGGATCTAGGGTGTCCGGGCGATTGGTGGCCATAATCATCTTGACCTGGCCTAGGGCATCGAACCCATCCATCTGATTCAATAACTCCATGAGGGTACGCTGAATCTCTCGATCAGCCGAGGTTCCCTCACTGAACCGCCGTCCTCCAATAGCGTCAATCTCGTCCATGAAGATGATGCAGGGCTGGTGGTCACGCGCATATCCAAACATTTCACGAATGAGTCGGGCGCTCTCCCCTATGTACTTATCGACAATCGCACTTGACACAACCTTGAAAAGGTCAGAGAGGACTTGCAATACAGCTTAATGAAATAATATAAACAATCACTAAAATCTAATTAAATACGTTTTAAGGCTATTAGAATAATATTTAGTAAACATTTTTAATTTATGTGACCACTTATTTTGTATAATTATTGTCCTATATCATTTTCAAAATATTAAACTAATAAAACATCAATATAAGTTCTATCACATCAAAACGAATTCCAAAATTAGGAATAGATAATGACTGTATCATTAGATATACTTCTACTTGATGAAAATAATATAATATCTAATTGAAGTAATATATTTTAATTAAATTGATCATCACTAATTAAACTATGAATTTCAACAATTTGAAAGCACCTTAAAACAAGTCCATCAGTAGTTTCAAAACAATTTTATATTAAAGTAATAACACATTATTTAAATTAAGTTATATTTAAATAGTATAGTTAATTTTGTCCACTACACTTTTAACTATACTGCTACAGCATACAATAAAAATCACATTTTCTGGTATTATTTTAAACGTTAGAGAATTAATATAATCATATCACTTGTGAAAAGCCGCATTATTTTAAAGATATTTATAATTTATTTATTAATTTAAACGTAATGAATAAGTAATGCGACAAAGAAATTTTCACTTTTTAACAATATATCAATTGCACATTTTAACTAGTTAATAATTAATGTGACTGTATTTAATTTATTGCGATTGAAATGAGTAACTAGAGAAATTGAGTTGAAACTCGAGAAAATATCATTAAAATACTGTCCAGACTTACACATTTTTATAATAACTGTTAGACGTATTAAATACTTATGAAAATATTATGAAAGCAGTGAATAAATCAATACTTCATATTGCCTACGTTATAATTAGCATACATTAACACAAAAATATAAACAAATTATAAGTGGATATATCACTGTATAGACTACAGTATTAGCACTCACCTTGAGGAAGTTGGCATCTAACTGCGAGGCCACAGCACGAGCCAGTAGCGTCTTGCCAGTTCCGGGTGGACCGTAAAGAAGACAGCCCTTGGGTGGGGTGATCCCAACTCGCTGGAACAATTCGGGATTGATCAGAGGGAGCTCAATCACCTCACGCAACTCGCGGATTTGTTCACCCAAGCCACCCACTGAGTTGTAAGAGACAGCTCCGGGATCCTCGGAGCACATGTTGTAGACGAGGGGGTCCACCTCTCGTGGCAGATAGCGCATGATTGTCAGCGTGGTCATGTCCAAGGCAACTCGGGTCCCCGGTCGCAACTTCGTCTTGTCTAGCGTGCGTCGGCAGCCCACAACGTAGCGCGGACCATTCGTTGCTTTGACGATAACTGTAAACAAAAAGTTTAATATATTCCAGCTATATATAAATTGGTGCAATATAAAGTTCCTTACAATTGATAACAAACTTTTAAATGTGATAATTCTTATTACAACTTCTTTACTACAAATAAATATAATATTATTTTATATATTTTTAAATTTAAGCAAGTTTAGAACATTTTCATGATAAAACTGTATGTTTTTTTATTTCCCAACAATAAAAATATATCATGCATATATCATCATAGAATCTGCGAATTTTATGCATAAATCTATTTTACATTTTTAATCTTTGTCACATCTATTTAATTTAACCACAGGAACAGAGTTTCGAATTTACAAAAATAAAACTAAGGTAAATTTCAATAAAATTTAAAACGAGTTACTTTTATAGCTGACTTGAACCCTATTATCCATAACATCGTCCATGGAATTTTTTAAAATAAAAATTCAAATGATTGGTAATTGAAATTGATATTAGGTATTATTTAAAAATATTTCATTCCACAACTTACAGTGGTCTTCAGTGAGTTGTTTCAGGACATCTCCGACAATCTAAAAGGACGAATATTTCATCTTAAAAATTAACTCATACACATATTCTACAATGTATAATCGAAGGTATAAACCACCCTTATGTACATTCAATTTACACTAAAAGCATAGTGGCTACAGCTTAAAAAAATTGACTGTAGAATATATATGCCACTCCATTTTTATCTAATCAATATAAAAATTGTACTATTTTCATTTTATACTTTGGTAAAAATATAATTTTATATTTTTATCAAAATGATTATGTCTACACCATAGAGTACACATAGAAAAACGACTCGTGTTTTGAATGTATACATTTAAAAATATATATTAAAATTCATTTAATAAATTGTAGATTTCATTTCTTATATTTATTTGTAATTTCAATAAAAACTAAAGAAACTCATTTTTGTACTACTGCTCATCTACCCCTGCTTGTGAGTAGTATAATGATTATAAATATTTGCTTTATGCATAAATAAATAGATAAAACAGAAACAATATATTTATTAATGATACAAGCATAGAAAATTGAAATATATATATCCAAGCATATTAGTACTTTATAAGTTACAATAAAAGTACATATACAGTATATACAGGTTTGAAAGTTAATATACAAATGAAAATTTTGAATATCATGAAATCAGAATATAATAACAAAAATATGTAATGTTATTGTTGTTATGAAAATATATAAATTACCTGTAAGCTATTGTTTTACATTTGGAAAAATTAAACTTTAATATTTTTAGTGTTTACTACAGCCATAAACGGAAAAAATCTATCACTTCCTGGCATTTTCAATGTTAAAACATTTGCTAGGTTAGACATGAATGGCGGCCGTCAATGTAAACAAAATTACAATAATAGTAATTTATTTCTTAATTATCGTGTAATATATTGATTATTTTATTGTTAATAAATTATAAAATGATACGTGTTATATATAAATACTTATCGTAGTTGTAATATGTATGTATGTATGTATGTATGTATGTATGTAAAATGTATGTAATACTAATAACTATAAAAAAAAATATACTATTTTTTGTGGAGTCAAAATCTATAGCAACGTTTCTTTATGTGTACTCTATGAATAAAACTATATAAATATAAGTTATAGTTTTTCTTACACTTGCTTTAAATATATTAAAAATAGGTAGTGATCAGTTTAAACAGATGTCCAATCAATAAGATTTTATATAGAACGAAAATGATTACTAGCTGCAAGTTACGGACATAGTCTTATCTGACATAGTTATATCATTATAATGTTAACTAATTGGAGGAAACTAGATAGGTTTGGTTCCAATGAATGACCTTAAGGTAACGTCAATTTTAGTAAAATTCTAGGAAACTAACCAAGAGTCGTTAATTTTTATAAGCTGATAAAGGTTAATTATAGACCTGAGAACAGCTGGTCTTTTCTCTATAGTAACATCAAAAAGGCCTTTTTGCCGCCGAATATAGAAAATGTATTCTAAATTGAAAGTGACGTATAATATCATGCGCAACAAAAATTGCTACTTTACAATCCTTGGAAAAATTTCGCAAATTTTAAATATATATAAAAATTCTCAGATATCCTAATAGTAATATCAGGCATATTGTGTGAAAATCACCATATGGTATTCAAATACGAGCATATCTGTCATGTCAACGAGTTTTTTATTATTAATAGAATAATATAGCGCAATAAATTTGATTGTTTTAAAAACACTGAATGTCAGAAGCACAAGAAAAGTATTTATAGCTAAATTTCAACAAAAAGGAATATTTCTTACAAAATTATAAGTATGAAAATACACTCCTTTTTAACAAATATATAACTAAAAATTAGTAATTACAGTTTATTCAATATACAAATTATACACCAAAAAGAAACTTTTCCTAATAGATAGATAATTAAAAGTAAATAAAATGCATTATACTATTAATTTTATTAATGAGAAACATTTCAGTCTTCTATTAAAATATGTCGAACATTATATTAATCATAACTATTCTTATCAAATGGCCTAAGCAGTACTATAAGTTAACTGTATTTCCATATTCAAAATTTGCCTTCTATCTTGGCTTGTATGGTATAAAAAAAAGTAATTTATACATAATACACAAATTAATCATCATAAAAATATATTTTTAAAAATAATAACACATATATTATGTACATATATATATATGTGTATTTTATTATTTAAAGTGTAAAAAATACTATTATTGATTTGTCGAACCGAAATATTGTATAACTCTTCAATAATCTGCGACAGTTTCCGCCTATGTAAAATGTCAATTCGAATATCTGTATATATATGAAGTTGAGAAATCTACAAACGCAGGAAGCCGTATACAAATGTAGACGAAGATATCCAAGAGCAGATTTCTATTAACTTGCTGTACATTGCTGGCATGTATGATAAATGAAGACACGATACAAAAGTGACATTTCATTTCAGAGTTTCAGAAAGGCGACACAAATCATGGTATATAACTCAGTCGAGTATAATATGTGATAAAGAAATCCAGGCAATTTTGATGAGAAGGAAAATATAGAATTTAACTTTCTCATAGAGGCAATAATAATACTTTAAAGTATTTTGCAAAATAATAAAGTCTGAATAAAAAGGTTCTAAACTAATAAACACTAAAATTAAATATATAGTATATATATAGAACAAAAAAACTATCTGGTAACTACCTAAATCAGAAAACCGTATTCAAATCATTGAAATAATTCGATAAAATTAATTTAACTGTATTTAGGCAATAACGTCAAGAATGAGTACATAAATACTGACAATACCAAGCATTTGAAATAGAGAACCAATTACAAAATTCAGAAATAAATTTTGAAAAATATATTATTTGTTTTATTTGTACTTTCCACGACACGACGTATAAACTACAAAATGTTTACTATAGAAACATAGCTTTAAAATTATACAAATTACGTAACACTATACTATTCAACATTTTTAGCCAAAAATAAAATGATCATAAATCGCATACAGGCATTACTTATCTTAATAAAGGGTTTATTTCAAACGTTTCACAATAAAAGGGAAACATTTCTAGAATCTTAAAAATGTACATAATAAAGATGTCAATTAAGAAAATAAATATAAAGTATTAAGACTAAACAACGATAATAATAGATTAAAAGCAATGTGAGTTAACTTGGTCAAGGCTTATTGAATATTAATTATACATTTACAGCGTTTCCCGTATATCACGTACACGGCTCTGAAAAGCATGAATTAATTATAAATTAATTACAATTAATCTTACTATTGAAATGGCATTACAAAGAAATTGTTGGTGTTCCCTACAACCTAATAACTATTCTCATCATAAATATATAAACTTCGTGGTTAATGCAATATATTGCAACTTGATTGGGTGCAATATCATAAAAAAAACAATCGTTAACCTTAAAAGTAATATAATAATAATAACATGGTATACTATAATAACGTATATACATTGAGAAGGCATAAGTAAAAAACAATAAATTTAGAATTATAAAATCAACATATCAAATATGGTAGGAATTTCCTTCAATTGATCAATACAATAATTTGTATGCGTAATATGTAAATAATTCACTGACCAACAGTAAAAAATATTCTGGAAAGACAATATTTGTTTCATACTAATTCGATAGTGCTGATTTCAAATCTGATGTCCGTTTTTGCCCATCACATACCAGTTTTTTTTAAATAATAGTTTTACTTTTTAATGATATGGAGTAACCATGAAAATTACCATTTTGGTGCATGTTTAGCGCTTTGTTTATTTTACGCATAGATAACTATGCCTAAATATTATACACTATTTAAAAGGTATTTCAATCGGCTTTCGATGGATATATAACTCAATAATGTATTTGTTCT